>WAAB01000397.1:31321-64784 GCA_013389865.1 Piaya cayana
CATTTGGCCTTGTTAACCCTCATCCCACTGGACTCAGCCCAGTGGTCAAGCCTGTTCAGATCCCTTTGGAGCCTCCCAACCCTCCAGCAGATCCAGCTCCCACCCAGCTCAGTGTCATCCGTAAACTTACTCAGGGTGCACTCAATGCCTTCGTCCAGGTCATTGATGAAGACATTAAACAGGGCTGGACCCAGCACTGAGCCTTGAGGACACCACTTGTCACTGGCCTCCAGCTGGATTTCACTCCATTTCCCACCACTCTCTGGGCCCTCCAGCCAACCAGTTTTCCACCCAGGGGAGTGTGCGCCTGTCCAGGCCAGAGGTGACAGTTTCCATAGCAGAATGCTTTTCATGACATGCTGTTTTGGGGATGTGGAGCCTCCTCTTCTAGAAGCTTAATTAAATAAGCATAACTTTAAAGAACTCATGCCAACAGAGAATGTATGAATGGAAAAGTATATGTAGATGGTGATAAGAATATAGATTTGTCCCATAGGCACAGTGTTACGAAATATTTTAGAAACAGTGAAAAAACATACCAAGCCCAATACCCAATTAATGTCACTTCTAGTAAATATTTACTATTAAATTCAATAAAAAGATAAATGAGCAAGATTTCCAGTTGTATGTCTTGGTAGAAGTCAAATTACATTCTGTAGAAGTCCAATTTGTTCTTAAAATCTATGTCTTGACCCCAATAGGATTAGAGTGACTTCACCTGAGGATCTATCCCTCTGCCTTTGTTAGAACTAGGTAAATAATTTGTCATAAGGTAATTTTTTTAATTTCAGCTCCTCCCTCCCCTCTCCTCATGCTTGTGACCAGATGAAAAACAGCTTGCTTCTTGCTGTGATTTATTCTGCACTTGGAGATATTCATCCTGTGAGTAACTCCTGGGCTGGCCCTGGCTTGCTACATGGTGAGCGCTTGCTGTTCAGAAGGAGACTAGAGTAGCTGGTCATTTAAATCACATGGTAAATGTAAGTTATATATTGTCAGGAGATGACAGCCTCGCGCATTCTCTGCAGAGACTTGTTAGGGCAGCACAGCTGTTTCCCAGAAAAGCTCCTCTGTGCTGTGCATGCCCCTGCCCATGGCTACAGCCTGAAGCAGCTGAATTTTCTACACCTTTCCTGGATGGTAGAACGGATGATGTGTTGGAGGTGGAGGAGTGTGCCTCCTGTGCTCTCCTTGCAGAGGCCCAGGCACAGCACACAGTGCTTACATCAAGGAGGAAAAAATGCCACACCAGCTAGCAGGATGCTGGAGCAGCCTGGGTCAGGACAGGGACTTTCTTGATACAAATGTTGTATCAGCTGGAGAAGAGGCTGTGACTTAGCAGAACACTGAAATTGGAAAGTTGGCTGATGGCAAACAAGGAGCACCAGGCAGACCTGGCAGCAAAAAAGGGACTGTCAGGAATCAAAAATGGAGCAGTATGAGTTGGCTGAAGTTGGGGAGGGATGGACTGGTTGGGGACAAGAGCCTGTGAGGAAGACAGGCGGTGGCCTGGGGTGAGAGATGTTCTTAAATTAATCCCTTCTTAAAGCACCTGAGATGACATCAATGCAAATTCGTTATACTATATCAAAGTGAGAATGAAGAGTGTGATACTGAAGAAACTTGGTACCCTCCTCTGCGAAGGCTGATTCTCCCTGTTTGCTGCTGCAGAATGAGAAGAAACTAAAGAGAAAGCATTAAAACTGGCACAAAATGAAGACAGTATTTTGCTAGATTTATTCTTTGCACAGGTGTAAATGACCATGCAGCAACACAGAGCTGTGAGGATTTTACTCAGAAAGGTCATTGATAGATTAGAAGAACACATCATTTCCCACTCAAGTGAATTGTATCAATGTATTTTTCTTGCTAGTGTCAGTAAGAAAGTAGTTTTTCTTAATCTATACCCTTCCCAAATGCTCTGTTTTCTGCTTTCTTGCCTTGACTTTAGTTCAATGTCTGTATTCTGCTTGCTGTTTCTGTGGGAAGTCTGTAGAAACCTTGATGAAAGAGATTTGCTCCCTCTGTACGCAACCTCATACGCACCCACATAGGCGGCCGTGCACACACGCCCTGGGACACAATAGTTTTACGCACAGGATGCTCTGCCTGAGGAGGGCAGGTCACACAGCCCTGGGCTTGGCAGCATCAGCTTCAGGGGACATTTAAGGAATAGGTTAGCTGCTATCAGTCAAAGTCAAGTATCCTGGAAAAGGAAATCATAGTCCCTGGTTTTGCATCAGGAAGGAATCTCCCATCCTGAGGAAGAGAGATTAGCTTAACTGTGTGTGCAATTGCTCGGGAACAACTTCCCAAATTACAATGCATGAAAAGATCCATATTTAGTACATAAGGGGAGTAAGAGGATGGGGCTGCATGCAGATTAAAACCCACATTCATTATTGTTATTAAGAAGTCTAATTTTAGAAGAAAACTCTTTTACATGAATCAAAAGCACAGTGCTGTTAAAATACATTAAGCAGAAATTTGAATAATAAAGGTCATATCTGTGTATGTCTCAGAAATAATAATATGGTGCAATGACAATACATGATTAAATATGGAATTGTTCTGTGTTGACAGAGCTCACAGATGAGTACATTTTCTTAATATCTTCTTTGGACAAACACACATATAGACACATGCACACATACATAATGACAAACGATATCACCTGACCATCTTTTACAAGAAAATTTGATGACACTTTTATATTTGCAGTAGTGGATGATCCTGGTAGATAAGAACCAGATACCCAACTTCTGTGAATGTGAAAAAATCTTAGGGAGTTGGAAAAACTTCATAAAACTGACCTAGAAAAAAAAAACCCAAACTAAAAAGAAGAAAACAGAGCAGTAGATGGAGGTAGTAGTATGGAAGAAAGTTCAATGCATCAGTAAAGTCCTGCTCAATAAAAGTAGGAGCACAACGCAGTGAAAGAGGACACACTACTTCTTTATATTTTTGCAGAGGAATACATTGATCCTTATCGCTTTAAGAATAATGATTAAGTTCTACTTCTTCATTGCCAAATCTCTCTTAGTTCAAAGATGATGATTTATTTATGTTAACTAGAAATGAACTGACTTAAGAAAAGCTAAAGGCATGAACTCTCTGCCCTGTGCACAGCAGGAATTCCACCTAGTCAAGCTTTCTTCCTGTGAGGTGCAACACTTTAAAGAAAAGATGGAAGTGGTCAGACTAATGTGATTGGGCACACACCAGCAGTCAAAGCATGAGGACATTTCCTCATTCAATCTCCTTTTTTTTTAGCAAGGCCTGGCATAAGCATGTACAACCATGCGCACAATTCATACATGGAACCATAACACCCAGAGTACACTTGGCCAGGCCTTGAGGCAGACAACATCTTTAGTGAAATCTTTTGTGAAAGAGCTCACTAGCCTGTATTCAGAGATTTTACATTGCCATTAGCTCCCAGTAAAGCAAGAAGTAGCATAAATGATGGATTTATAGCCCTGTCTACTGTGTGCATTTTCTGAAGCGTCAGCATCCTTCTTTCAACTGTGAATTTTCAGGTTCCTGACATCATCCTTCAGAGGTATGGGCAATGGTCACAGAATCAGGGAACCGGATCACATGCCTCACAGCTTCCTCTCTTTCTAATGTGATTATTACACTGCAAAGGGTCAATACAGCCTTCATTGGTTTCAGTCCCCTGTCTGTAAAACGTGAGCAATAAACATAACATGCCCTTCTTCCCACACTTTCACTGCAGTGCCAATTCAGGTAGTAATCTCTGCCAAGCAGTCTCTTGCACATATTTTTACAGAAACCAGTACAAAGGGTGATTGATCTTGGCCACAGCTAAACATAAAAATATCAGATTTGTGAAGGTGCTCCCAGAGGTCTGTTCAGATAAACAGTATGAAAACACCTTCTAAAGGTATTCAAGGTCAGGAGTATGCTCTTCTCCTGCTGGATAAATTATATTTTTTTCAATGTGAGTTAAAATTATCTCATATAGTCTCCCTTTCATTACAGAAATTGTCCTTTCTGTCTAATTAGAAAACGTTAAGACAAGCATTTTAAGATGGAATGTATATACCTAATGCTTGTAAGAGAGCCAGTGGCTATTAAGGTTGCCTGATCAAAGAAGCCATAGCCCTCAATGATAAATGGCTTCAAGTCTGAGATAAGGCAAAGGTACTTCCAAAGAAATCTTTCAAGTCATGGAAGAGGAAGCAAATTTGTGAGGGGATATTAAGGATTGTTATTGGATTCTCTTTATAACCAACAGTACAGGAAATTCATTAGTAGTTTGGTTTGGGTTTTTTTTTTTTTTTTTTTTTTTTTTTTTTTTTTTTTTTTTTTTTTTTTTTTTTTTATTATATTTTTTTTTTTTGTCTATAATCAGTAAGTTAAATCAGCTGGATCTGATAGGAAATAGATGCATGGGAGTTTGGCTCAAAATACTAAAAAATAACAAAAAAGAAGGAAGTGTTTTTGCTACAGACAGTGATGTCACACTATGCTACCTGCAATGACTGTGTGAAAGCAAAACAAGAAAAAACGAATGCAGTGTTGAAGCACTGCACTCGTATTTCATGAAAAGTCATTGAAAATGTACTTTCTGTCATATTAGCTTCAGAAGGAACTCATACCTTACATTAAAAATATAAATCAGAAAGCAGATTTAACCTAGTTTGTAATTTCAGATGGGAAGAGGGAACAGTCTAACGGTGATCATGACACTGCAAGCTGTAAGAGATTAAAAAACCCATTCCAATCATATAAAGTAAAAATTCTGCATCTGTGTTGGACTGGATCAGAATTCCTTCAGAGAGGTGAATGACGAGGGGTAGGAAAGGGGTTAGCTCAGAGACTATTTCTTGTGATTTCATGCATCATTCATTTTCTCAAGAGAAATAGGTAGGAAATACAGTCCTTTCTGTGGATAACTTTATAGGGAGTTAACTTCTCCTCTGTCTTGCATTGTCATTTATATCTTGATAAATTGTGTCCAGGTCTGCACACAAGACAAAATAAATGCCAGCTTTCTGCTTAGGCTAATGGGAACATTTTATATGTGCTTTGGAAAGGCCTAGACAAAGTAAGGCAAGAGATAACCAGGTTCTTGTAATGAAAAAATTTCACTTTTCATGGTGGTGAAAAGTCATGTAAACATAATTTGTTTTGACTGTGCAAAATAGAAATTTACAGAAATATTATTTATACTGCTTATCCTGGTTTCTGCCTTTTGCCAACCGTTCTTGGTGTTTTGGAGTGAGAAGCTTTGTTTCTTACTGCTGCTTCTTTCATAAGAGAAAAAAATACTCTATTCCACCAGATTTGCCAGCAACCATAGGCACATCAGGGTACTGACTTACCTTCAAACACCCCCTGAAAGAACAAATTTGAGGTGTATCTACTGCTCGGGACAGTTTCCTAGATGAATGAATGAGGGAAATGGCCTCAAGTTCCACCAGGGGAGGTTCAGACTTGACATAAGGAAAAAATTCTTCACAGAAAGGATCACTGGGTACTGGGAAGGGCTGCCCAGGGAGATGGTTGACTCGCCTTGCCTGGAGGTGTTTAAGATGAGGATGAGGTACTGAGGGGCATGATTTAGAGATTGGTGGGAATGGTTGGACTTGATGATCTGGTGGGTCTCTTCCAACCTGGTGATTCTATGATTCTATGTTTCTGGTTGAATCTTTCTGTTCACGCTTGGTGAGTTAAATGGAGACCCAATGGAAGGAAAGCTTTGGTATGCCCAGTGAAAAGGTGCTGATATCAACACCCCTCTCCATTACTCAGTAGGAGGTTGGTAAAAACACTGTCTCTTAGTACAAAATAAAGCATCTACAGAAGCATTAGTTCTCAGCAGTGCGTTTTGCACCTCATTCTCTCTCCAGAACTTGTACCTTCCAAAATATACCTGCCCTAAAGTCAGCCTATCACGCTTTAGGAGCATGCATGTCATACTGTCATCATCATTAGCCCTCTAATGGGACAGAGAACTTATTTCTATTCCTTTTCTATTCCTAAATATGCACCTGGTTAGTATTTGTGGGGGTGGGAGGAGGGAAAATGAAGAACTGTATGATAAAGATCAGAAGGGACTTGTGGAGGTCCAGCTGTCCCCTGAAATCATGGTCAACTTAGGTAAGGTGGCTCAGAGCCTTTTTCAAGCGAGTTGAGAATATCTTC
Organism: Piaya cayana; assembly: GCA_013389865.1. Lineage (NCBI taxonomy): Eukaryota > Metazoa > Chordata > Aves > Cuculiformes > Coccyzidae > Piaya > Piaya cayana. Next base: position 37,496 of record WAAB01000397.1, read on the forward strand.
GTGTGGTTCGTTGGGTGAAATGAAGAAACAAGTAATACTTGCAGGTAAAAAACAAGGCAGCAGCATAAAATAAGTATTTTACTTGGTTCATAGTCAGATAATGCATCTGTGTTACTATACACTTTGGCCAGGTCCACAGATAACTTTTTCAGGGTGTAAATGAGAAGAGTTAAGTATGCAGTCAGCTATTGATATGAACTAATATTCTAAATCAGCATACTATATAACTCAGTATGTCCACATCCTCTACATCCAACTCTCATTTATCACCTTTGGCAAGTTTGAGGCTGATGTTAGCTGGTGTTTTCATGAGCGTTTAAAAAAAATAAAAAGCAATGCCCATCTGGATTTTCTCCTGCAAGTAGCTCAGTGTTACAGGAGGCAGTGGGTCGCAAGCTCTGGTCAAGATTTCCGCTGGTAAAAATGGGATGGATTTTGAGGAATTCCCATCTTATTTCCCTGGAAAGCTGCTTAGAGGAATGCAGCCACATCATGTCCCAAACAAATGAAAACTAAATATTTTCTACAAATTTCAACTAATTTATGAACACATCGGTGAATTTTTAATAATTTTAAAGATTCCAGATAAGAGAAGTCCTTCAATAAATTGGAATAATGAAATGTTTTAAATAGGATCATTTTGGCTTAGAAATGGCTTTGCTTTTGATGAGATTAAGGAGCTTATGTTTTGGGCTCTCACTTCAGCTGACACTACAATTTATTCATCAAAACCAAAATACATCCCACTTGGACAATGTCTAAGCAGTAATAATTTAGAACAGTACAGTGCTTCTCTATCACTTTATCAGAATTCCTATAATAAAATACAGTATTGATAGTTTTCAGCATCACATATCTGCCAACATAAAGTAGCTGCAAGAATTAATTTTCTAGGCTGTAATGTTTTTAACTGACTCTTGCTTTGAGGAAAGCAACTCCTCCTTTAGGTAATCATCTAATGATGATTGCTAGGTGGATTTAGCATGCCCTGGTAAGACAAATTTCTTGGACAAACCCATCATTTTTGTGACCATTAGAAATAGACCAAAGCAGCAGGCAGCATCCCAACATCATCAAGCTCTATGAAAACTGATTTCTGTGTCTGAAGTTTGTACTTACATCTAGGGACAAGCAAGGGATGCTCTGTGTGTTCAACTGGTTATCAAGTGTTTCTCAACTTGAATGAAATGCTCACTTGAACGGAGAGCATTAACTATGAAGATCCATCCCTTTTAAGTCGCACTTAATCTTTGAAAAAAAAAAAAAATGTGGGATAGAAGTGGCACATGGGTCTTGTGACCAGGGATGGACTGTTCTGCTAAAGTAGCTGTAAAGAGCCAGAGTTTTCCAAGGAAAAATCTCCATGGCTACTTTTCCCTCATTTTTATTTTAATACTGTTTTGTTCCCTGCTGCTTTCACCAAGGAAACAAGACCTATACAGCCAGACTGCCTTCTTGCTTGCCTGGCATCCTCTCACTCCCCACTGACATCTCTCAACCCATTAGCCAATTTCCATCAGTCAGTCATATCAGCCTTACTATATAAATTACTACAAGCTTCTGGAAAGTCAGGGACTGGATTTTCTCAGTTTGTGCCTGCTTGCTCACTCCTTTTACTGCCTCTTTCTCATTTTCTTGCACTCTCAATTAGCAAAACAGCCAGTCAACATGCTTAATAGGACAAGTCAGCAAACAAAGATACCTGTAAATTAAGTGTGAACCTTCCTGTTGATTTGGCAAGCAAACAAGCAGAGTCCTAGCTCGGTGTAGTGTGATTTACATCAGGAAAGGGAACAGTAGGACCACTCTGCAGTGAAGAGCAGCTCCAGTGGTTCAGAAAGAACAAGAAAGATTGCATGAGGAAATTTTCACATTAAACTGCTGCATCTCCTACAGGAATTGACTGCACTGTAATATGTATTTAAAAAAAGGTTCTTGTTATTGTGTAGGGATTTGAGGCACTTCTACAAGATCTGCTGTAATAACATAGTGATCTGTGACAGCAGAGTTACAGTATTGACCTCAGGATGGATCGTAATTCCTGTCCCTCTCTGAATATGCTGACCTGTGGGCTGCTCCCAGATTGCAGCTGGGACAAAGTTTTCCAGCTCTGGGTCACTGTCAGCCGCTGTCCCTGAACATTTAATAACCATGAGGCAATGAGGAGCTGAGAATGAGTCACAGCAGCAGCACTGTGGCGTCAGTAAGGAGTTGAAGGGCGTTCTGATAGTGATGTGCTTTTTGCTCAGCATTCTCAGCTGTGGAAAAACAGGTAATGAGTCCACCACAGTGCTTGTTTGTGTGGTTTTACTACTCACAGTCCTTCATCAGAAGATCCTTCCACTTTTCCACTATTTTTTTATTGTCCTCAGTGAAGGGTTTGGTCTGTTTTTTAGGAAAGAAGCCACGTAGACTCCAAACAGTCTCCTGTTCTTTCTCTGGAGTTGACCATAAAGGTGACTACCTCCTGCCTGTGAATTCAGGGCTGTTGCTTTAATGTTCCAAAGCAGAATTAGAGTGAAATAAGCCGAGCTAAACTCTGATGTCCCCATGAGTCTGGTGACCCAGCACATAAATTTGCATAAAGAATACTACATATGGAATAAGCCTGTATTTTTGTGATAAAGGTAGACAGCCTGCTTCATATCAGCTGTATTAAAAAAGACACTGGATTTCACTGTTTCCAATGACTGTAGCACCGTGCACCAATTTGTACCAATGATGAATACTGACTGTATAAACCCTACAGCATTTAACACATTGCATGCTTTTCCTTATAGCTTCATTAAAATTGCTAAATATATTTCTATACCTCACCTACCCTAAAATACTTGGCAGAATTACTTCCCTTTTTTTTTTACCCCTTTTCATCTATGTATTTTTGCCGCGTTTTGCACCTTTGACAACTCAGTTCCCATAAATCCGAATTGTAATGTTATACAGAAGTTTTTCAGCAGGTGATGGTTTTGCTATTTCATTTCAATCATAACTGCACTAAAGGCACAACCATATACGTCCTTAGGGACCTCCAAATATCTACCTGGACGAACGGAAGGTTGGTAGGTTAGCTACCTACACAAAGAGCTGGGCATCGTTTGTGCCCCGTGTAGCAGCGTGCCACAGTGGACTTTTTTTATTGCATGAGAACTGTAAAAAGAGTAGGATGGACAGGCTATAATGAGGCAAAGAAATCTAGTCCACAAGAAAAGGAAAGTTCCAACACGTTTCAAAGACAGATGGAAAGTCTGATCCTAGAGTATTCAGTAACTTTAAATGTAACCTCCACTCAGTACAACAGCAGAGCTTCCTTTCTCTCAGATTAAAGAAATGGTTTTAGGTTGCTCAGGTAAAAAGAACTATAGTGATGCTTTCCTAATCAGAGATAAATATCAGCTACTTCTGATCTGCTACATTGTCAGCTAAGTAATGACTCATTTTCTGCATTGTTCTCAGTATGTGAAGGACAACAGGAGAGCAAACCTTATCCACAGGCTCCTGTTACACTGCGGCATTTCCTTCAATCAGAGGCAGGCATTATGAAACACAGTTAGTGCATTCACAAATTAAAAGAAGAGACACAGTCAGCAATTACAAAGGCTGTTGATACTCCTAACTGATTGTCTCGTAGCATTTCAAGGGTGTATGGTCTTGATTGGCTAAGACAGGAGAGAGAGATAATAAGTAGGTCTGCAGGTCAGTTTAGTGCCTGAAAACTAGTTCTTCTTTTAAGGTGGTTTCTTTTCCCTTTATTTATACACGTAATTTACAACTTTTCCCAAGATAGGCAGGAAAAGACTTTTCAGCAGCCTTTTGTTAGCTTGAGTCTCACCTGCTCTCAGCTGGTCTGTCAGGTATTGCCCACTACTAGCACATGCATCCCAGCTCTTACACATTCATAGACTCATAGAATCATAGAAACACCAGGTTGGAAGAGACTCACCAGATCATCGAGTCCAACCATTCCTACAAATCTCTAAATGAGAAAGACTCAGGATGTCTTTTTTGTCTGGGAACAGGAACAACTGGAGGGTCTGTGGCTACTTTTCACTTTGATAGTTGGAAAAGTCAAGGAAAGAGATCTGTTGGGCATCTGCTATGACACAAGTTACTTATGGAGCTCTGCAGCCCCTAAAATGCCTTTATGCAGCATTTCTGGCACCTGAATAGGATGTTTGGTTTAGGGCTGAAATCCAAGGCAAATCTGTCCATTGCATGAAATGAAGCAGTAGATGTTCCTAGCGGGAATTCTTGTAAAGCTGTCCTTATTAGGCTCCACCTTATCCTGTGAGTGCTTCTTCTAAACAGCATGAGCTAAATCTATGAGGACGATCTGCTATTTTCTTTCTAGTAAAGTTTAAACAATATTTTGACATGTGCTAGATAGTCTGGTTGCAGTCCTTCTTACCTAGCTCACTGTCTGGCAAACGGTGCCCTCAATTGATACTCTTCCTGCCTGGGAAGAGAACAGCCTTCATAGTCTTACCTGATCCGTTCACCTTTGCTTTTGAAATCTGGATGAATGTCATGATTCTCCTGAATTACAGTATTTGATTTCAGGTATCCCGCTGTTTTACTTCATTTAAACTCTCTGTACTGAGAGCTACATATTACACAGATTTTAGTAATCTGGTATGTGCACTGTCATTCTGCTGTCATATTGCATTATACCCCCTGGTATAACATGAAATATCCTGTATAACACCAATTGGTATTGTTTTGTGGTCTATTTCAGAAATTCACAAGCAGATGAGCAAATTCACGAGTAGATGAGGTCCTGAGGGACATGGTTTAGTGTTTGGTGGGAATGGTTGGACTCAATGATCCAATGGATCTCTTCCAACCCAGTGATTCTGTGATTCTGTGAAACGAAGCATATTGCCAAATCCTGCCCTGCAAAAGCATGGCTGGTTTAAAAATGTGACTGTGAGTTCTTGCCTATGCTGCTAGAAAGCATTTTATTCTGCAGAACAGACCATTTTAAAAAGCCACAATAATTTTTGTGCCACTAAGCAAGCCATGGGTTTTATATTATCATAGAATCATAATATGGTTCGGGTTGGAGTGAGCCTCAAAGCCCATCCAGTTCCAACCCCCTCCAATGGGCAGGGGCATCTCCCACCACACCAGGTTGCTCCAAGCCCCATCCAACCTGGCCTTGAACACCTCCAGGGATCCACAACTTCCCCGGGCAACTGTACCAGTGCCCCACCAGCCTCATCATGAAGAATTTCTTCTTGATGTCTAATCTAAATCTTCCCCCTCCAATTTAAAGCCATTCCCTCTCATCCTGTCACCCTCATAAAAACTCCCTCCCAAGCTTTCTTAAGGGCCCCCTCCAAGAACTGGGAGGCCACTATAAGGTCTCCCTGATAATGGCAAGATAATTGTTATTTAGATGCAACTATTCGTTTTCATTTAGAAGAGCAAACAATTATTCAGATAACAAAGAGTGAGATCAAATAAATTTTCACCCCAATAGTTTTTGTTTTCACCAGAGAAAAGACATGAAGCAATTTTGATAAGGCTTGATGTGTCTACTGAAGTAATGCTGCTGTTCCTGCCTGTCAAAAATTACCTGCAATTAAATAATTTCAGAGAAAGATATTGGAAGGAAAAAGTAGCCAACATACTTGTACATTTATTTACTTTGGAAATGCACAGAATTGTCACACAGGAAATACTGTCTTTATCCCAAAAGTTTCTGAATGCTTTTCCTAGTATCTTCACTACCTCAGGACTGAGCAAGGACAAAATACCTGAAGATAACCCTTCCAAACAGAAATAATATCTCTAAATAGGTCTAGATAATCTGTTGTTCTCTGTTCCTCCTAAAGGGCTATGTTTGTCTACTTACTGTCTTGGAAGTTGTGCATGTAGCTCAGCAGGATGACTGGGTCAGACTGTGAGTCAGGGATGCTGGATGTTAATTATAAAGGCAAAACTCTGTTCTACTTATTTATGCAGTTCTAACATATGTGTGTTCCATGAGGACAATTCACTTTGCAGAGGACTAGTACGGGCTTTACGTAATACCAAAAGACACTATTTGAGTTTATTCTGTGCTGTGCGATGAACTTTCATGCAATACTGCAATTTTCCTGTTCAAGGTTGCATTGTTGATTTCTCCCAGCCTTCTAATCATAGAATCATAGAATCTCTAGGCTGGAATACTTAAATCCTGTGTTCAGTTCTGGGCCCCTCACCACAAGAAGGATGTTGAGGCTCCGGAGTGAGTCCAGAGAAGAGCAACGAAGCTGGTGAAGGGGCTGGAGAACAGGCCTTATGAGGAATGGCTGAGAGAGCTGGGGGTGTTTAGCTGGAGAAGAGGAGGCTGAGAGGAGACCTCATTGCTCTCTCCAACTACCTGANACCATTTCTATGAAGCTTATATCCAAGAAAAACTATGAAAGGTGGTATTTAAAAGAAGAATAATAAAAATTCACTTTGTTTTTGAAACTTGGTATTTTCTTAATATTCAATGAAATAACTGTATCAATATTGATTTAGTCTCTTATAGTATTGAATTAAGTATTATATCATAGTATACCAATGAAAGAACCAGTTAGTGAAATACTCTTTGGTAATTTATATTTTTGCAGTATTTTTCCAATTAAGGTAAAACTTTCCATGGGAAAATGCAAGTAATAACTAAAACGTGTTCATTAAACATCTGAAAAAAAAAATACATCTAAACCTACCTTCCTTCTAACCTTGTTTGCAGATATCATTAAGAACAGCAAAGTCTGGGTATGGACAGGAGACTCATTAGCAATGAAGTATGATCAAACCCCAGATTTATTGCAAATGATGCAAAACTTCAGGAAGCCAACTTTATTGTGTGCAAATTAAGGTCTGCTGTTCTGATGAACTGACAGGACTGTACCATGCGATGGAAAGGCAGAGGCGTACTCCAAATAGTACCTATCACTGCTCACTCACTCTTACACTCATTATAACACGGCCTGAGGCCTGAAGCACAACTTATTTATTTATTTTTTTTCTTTCCCAGACCGTAACGAGCTCTGTAGATTTGTACTGTAATGAAAGTGTTTGAAATTGATTTGACTGCTACTGTTACAAAAGTTCCAGATCAAAGAATTCAGCACCAGCCCAAAATGGGGTTAAAATGTCTTTTCAAAATGGGTTTGTGTAAGAAATACAACCCCCATCAGGCCCATTGATCCCATCATGTTGATCGTGGCTAACTGTAAATCATTCACAAACTACCAGATGGTGCTGGATGAGTTTGGGAATCATTATTTTGAGGAATATTCTGTGCTCTGATTTAATTTCAGTCTCATTCCACAGTGTTTTTACATCCCTCCTATCACAGTCACAGACACCCTCCCATGCTAATTTGTAAAATGAATTTTACTGAACATCATCTAATCTTATTGCCATAGTTACAACCAAGAAATCGAAGATTGTTACACTGAGCTGAAAATAGTTGACTTAATACAAGGAAGGGGACTAATTCTTATGCAAATCTCTGTGCTGAAATACAATTTCTTACTCAAAGAACAATGCAAAATTTGATCTCTGGTAACACAGCCTTCTACTGTCTTTTCATTCTAGCAACAACCTGCAAAAAAGGCTGAATGAAATGCATAAAAATGATGGAAGAAATACAATGCTGGGACCAAATATTTGCAATAATTGTTATTTCCTGAGAGAAAAAAGAGAATGAGTTAAAAGAAGTCAAAGTGCTTATTTTGTTAAAGCTCATGGTTGTTAAAAACTGAGGTCCTGCTGACTGGAACAGGAGTCATGCAGCCTTTCCCTCCAACTCCCCTCTGCAGGATACTTTAAACAAGTAGCAGGAAGGGTTTGACTGGAGCCAGGACTTTCAGCATTTGAGTTATTGCTGTTTTCTATGCCATTTTTTAATGCTTATGGGTTGCACATGTTTTTAATATTATGAAAAGTTATATCACATATTTCTCCAAACAGACTAGAATCAAGCAAATGCTCTATATCTGTGATAATTATCCTCTGTGCAAAGGCTTTTTTGATGGGAGATTCTCTGTGGTGACCCCAGAATATGGAGAAAAGGTCCTGTACCTAGGCTACTTGCAGGAAGAAGCTGAGGCAGCAGCTTGTCTGACAGTAATAACTCGTGAATCCACCACAGATCCTCACACTGGCTCTTTAAGATACGGAAACAATAAATGGTCTTCCTTACTTTCCTCTGTGATAGTAAAGCAAATATGTGATGGTGGAAGAACATATAATGAAAGGAAACAGAGGGGAAAAGAGACAAGAGCTTTGGAGAAGGAAAACGCAGAGAGGAAAATCAAATCTATCTCAGAGAGAAGAGAGAGGAAGGGGAGGAGTCCTAAAGGCATACTTAAGTGATACAGAAAACTAAATAATAACAAACAGCTGAAGGCAAGCAGTGTTTTCAGAGGAAGAGGGGGAGGGTGTAATGAACATGTGAGACAGAATAATAATGAAAAGAAAACCCCTTAACTCAACAGTTGGAAGGAGGAAAGTAGATTTGCATTGTTCCTACAGAGTTGGAATTTCAAATCTATTAGCATTTTCCTATGTAGGACACTATACACTGTTGTTCTGGATGAAAGAAATCTCGTTAAACTGAACAGAATAACCTGGCATTAATAAAATGTTACAAATCTTAATATGCTACTTTACTGGTGAACACCCAGGATAGAAGATTTTGTGTTTAGTTTCCCAAACAGGGAGAACTGGAGGAATACAAACTTTCCAAGAGGATATGGTTTTACAAGATCATAGAATCATAGAATATCCAGGTTGAAAGAGACTCACTGGATCATCGAGTCCAACCATTCCTATCAAACACTAAACCATGTCCCTCAGCACCTCATCCAGCCATCCCTTAAACACCACCTGGGAAGGTGACTCAACCACAATTACGCTGATCTACTGACAGATCTACTCTGTCCTCTCCATTACTTTTTTGGTTCCACCCCCTTCTATTTTTCTGGTGACATCACCACTAGTTCTCTCCAAGCATCACAAACATGGCAGCTGAAAAAGAAGAAACATTTAAGCTGTTAATTTAGCTTGGTGCCATTTAAAGTAGCTGGGTCTGAACAGTTTAAGCTTTACTTAAACCACATCACTGAACGTGAAAGTGTTCATACAGCAACAACCCTCCCATGCAAGAACGTGTAAAGAACTTCTTGCTACTCTTTCTTGCAATGTGAAATGTTAGACCTCTTGCTGTCTGGAGAGCATGAAAACTAATTGTTTTCCAGGGGAGATTTAGGCTGGACCTTAGGAAAAATTTTTCATGGAAGTGGTCATTGGGCACAGGCAGAGGCTGCCCAGGGACGGGGTTGAGTCACCTTCCCTTGAGGGGTTTAAGGGACGGGTGGAAGAGGTGCTGAGGGACATGGTTTAGTGTTTGATAGGAACGGTTGGACTCAATGATCCAAGAAGTCTCTTCCAACCTGGTTATTCTACAATTCTATGATTCTAATTGTCACTACAGCAATGAGTAGCCTTAGGATAGCTGCTCCATACACTTTCCCAATGCAGAACTATAGACTACAACCAGATATTCTCCTCATCTACCCAGATTCATCCCTACAAGAGCCTTTTAAAATAAAGATTTCCTTTTGTTGGAAAGCTTGTTTTCTTGTGCTTGGCTAGTGACACTCAGTCACACAGAATATTACCAGCGCATATTAAGAAGCAAGAAAGCAAATATAGAATCATAGAACAACAAAGTTGGAAGAGACCCACCAGATCATGGAGTCCAACCATTCCTATCAAACACTAAACCATGTCCCTCAGCACCTCTTCCACCCGTGCCTTAAACCGCTCCAGGGAAGGTGAATCAACCCCCTCCCTGGGCAGCCTCTACCAGTGCCCAATGACCGTTTCTGTCAAAATTTTTTTCCTAATGTCCAGCCTAAATCTCCCTCTGAAAGAAGCCTAAATCTCCCTCCTCAGAAGCTTTCCTGGAGAAAATAAAACCCACTATATAATTCTTATTTCAGCTGTTACTGTCTGGTAGTACCAAAAACAGTGCAGAGATTAGCGTAGTGGCACAGAAGTGGTGGATAAGACCTTCTCAGCAGTGTGGGTAAAAGTTAAATGCTGCTGCTCAGGGCAAATCCCCTGCCCCTCACCAGTGTAGAATTTTCTCCTCTGGGATGATTCTGCACCCGCTAACCAGCCAGCAGCCATCCCAGCTGTGCCCTGCTCCCCACCATGCGGATTGCTCCTGTCAAGCTGGTCTCCTGCTTCTTATCCCCAGGCTAGTGGGGGAAAGATGGAAGATGTAGTTGAGCAGGGATTAAATGACTCTTGCTGGAGCAATCTGCTACCCTGAGCAATATCCCCAGGCTGACACTGGCTCTTGCCATTTCTCTCACCAGCCGTGACACTTAGGAAGAAAGATTCATTTTACCCAGGGGATAGTAGCAGAGACCACTAAATAAAAGATGCCTAGAAATGCTGTAGCGTTTGATGTATGCATTGGAAATTGGCTAAGACCACTTTAACTTAATGAGAAATTAGCTAAAAGCTTGAGTTCACGGTTATTTACATTAACTGCAGCTAAAAGAAACTAACATGACAGTGAAAGTATATCCGGAGAGAGACATCAGCTCTGTCTTCTTAGAGTTGTGTGGTCCAAACCAAAAGTTACAAAAATAATAATTTGCAGGTTGCCATAGAATATATGAAATTATACAGAACAACTGAATAGTACAATATCATATAGAGAAAAAACTGCAGTAGTGAGGGAGAGAAAGAGGTGGAAGTTTTTACAATGATAGGACTCTGTGGAGGCCATAGACTAAGGTGATTGCAACCACTATTTAATAACATACTATATTACTGGGTTTTACTATGCTGTAATAATTCCAGTCATTATTAGAGGTGTGTGCTGGAAAAGAGAAAAGGGACATTCTAGTCTTGCATGGAGCAGAGTTGTGCAGTTGAAATGAAACTCCTCCTCTGTCTTCTCTTTCTTTCTTTTTTTTTTTTTCTTTAAAGAAATCCAGAAAATACTGGAGGAATCTCTAGATATAGATCTTATCTTCTAGATATTAAATATTTACCATTACAAAGTGATGCATAATTGTTTGTATCTAGCATTTTGGTAATAATATAGTTCTATCGATATCTACTCATTTGGTTAAGTTGTTACTGCCAGCAGTCTGGTACTGGGACTATTCATTTACATAGAATATAGGCTTTTGAGGAAATGTATGCAGCTCCAGGCTGTCTATACTCATAGATAACTTAATCCAGGAAAGCTGTTTCGTTTAAGTCGTTTGTTTACCAAAGTAATTGTGGGTGGAATTCCATTTGGAAGCTTCTTTTCTATTTGGCACCTCCTGAAAACACTGGGATGTTCTAAACCAAGAAGAGTGGAGATAATCATATTAAAGTTTTTCAGACTTCAAATACCTTTGATTGAGGCAACTGAGCTTTGATTTGCAGTCATCAACTCCTCTGTTTGTTACCTGCATAAATAACAAACTCGTGTAGCAAAGAATGACTCCTCAAGGGTTTAGAAATGAGATACCTCATTTCATTTTTTTGAAGCAATATCACAGGCCAAGCTCAGCTGGCAGGGGCCTTTCGAGTTCCAGCTCCTTCTGAAATGGGACCTACTTCAAAGCTGTGTTCGGCTACTGTATGCTTCTGTTGTTTGCATGAAATGTTTGGAACCTGCTGTAATCGTAGGGTACACGCTTTGTTCTTGGGTTTGTTCAAGGGTTTTGTTCAAGTGTTTGCTTGATTGAAAGTCCTTTACAATGCAGCATTACAGAATACAATTCCTGCCTGGTTTTATGCTGTTCCTACAGTTGTGTTTGCCCAGAGGAAAATCAGTTCAGTGACCGTTAGTCTTTGTGGCTTCCAGTGTAAAACAGTTGGGTGTTTTAGATTGTGTAATACTTAGTGTAAGTGGAAGCACTTGGTAGTCTTTGAGGAATGGTTGATATTTTCAATAGAGGCATTTAAGTCTCTTTTGAAATTTTGTGTACATCTATTGCTGTGTAGGACTTTTAAGTACGCCGACAAAACCAGTTAAATAGAACTGCGCACAAAATAACTCAAGGCAACATTATATGCAATTGCAATTTTGTCCAGGGAGTTTTACTCAGCTGAGATGGTTTTATGGTACAAAGTGAACAAATGATGGTGGTTTCACTGTTTCAGTAGCAATACTTGCCCTCCATCTGGTTCAGGTTGAGATTTCACCTTTGTTAGTGCTAAGGCTGAACACAAATATTCATATTAGGGTGTGATCATGAGGAGAAGCTTCAAGATGATCTTGGTAGCAGCTGCTATGTCACACTGCTCCCTTTCTGGCTTTAGCTGAACTGGACAAGATGTTCTGAGTTCAGTGCAAGCATCAGTCCACTATTACAGGCCAATCTGCTGACCTTAGCTGCTACACTGGCAATAGCTGTCATTTTCTGTAAATGGATTTTGCATCCAGTCATCATCCTTCCTCATTTCAGGGAAGTGCTACCAAAAACTGACACTGGGCTTTAATGACATTCTTTTATTTTGCTTTTTATATAATCAAGCAAAAACTTGCTTTCAGTTGAGCAATTGTCATGGATTCTAACTATATCAAAGAAATTTTCTCTTCCTTAACAATCACAAAAGATTCTTGGTGAATGCCTCAGTTTTGCAGTAGGTATGTCCTTCTCTTGCCTTCTGAAACTGATTATTAAATAAGAAGGAATTATCAGAGGCCAGCAACCCAGAAAATTTATTGTAAATTTCAATATAACATGACAGTGAAGAAAAGAGAAAAAATAATAAGAACTGCAAAACCAGACATGTACTTTGCCTCCAGAAAAATTCAGAAAATGCTGAAAAAGAGGTTTTAGGAGACAGTATTCATAAAGACTTGGTGTTTGTAAGATTTCTTTAAAAACAGAGGAGTTCTTACGACATTTTAGAGGGCCAGGAGTATGACAAGGCTCAGGGAACTTTTTAGAAGGTTGATCTGAAGTGTCTCTGAGCAACCTGATCTAGTTGAAGATGCCCTGCTCACTACATGGCGATTAGACTAGATAACCTGTAAAGGTCCCTTCCAACCCAAACCATTCTATGACTCTGATTCTAGAATATTTTCTCTGATTACAGGACACCTCACTTGGGGATATCAGCCTTACTGTCTAGCCTTTGTGGATCCCTTCAAAGTACCCAGTTTGTCATGGGTTCACCAGCCACATCCTGCAAACTTTTCAATTACTTTGAGAGATTTTTACAACTAATCTCAAATTTCCATAGATTACTTCCTTAAACATTCACTGATTTTTAATTTTTTTTTTAAAGACTACTTCTAGTCTGAAAGAAAATCTTGGAGGAGGTTCTTATATTTTAGGAGCAGATCTTTTCAAAGAGACAAAGCCAAGGGAAGTCTAAACCATGACGTTTTCTGAAGAGATGATATAATTGGTTTCCAGTTTTTAATATTTTTATTTGTACTGCATTTTTGTGCCAATGCGATCTGAACAGACATTTGATGTTACTGTTTTAAAGGTGTTGATTAGTTTCTGCTAATTGAAGGTTTGTTGAATCTGCAACAAATAATTGTGTCAATAAGACTGTTTGAATGTCTCAAGATGGTAAATGCTGAAGAACCTTAAGCAAGGTTGATGTAGCATTTTTTTAAATTAATAGCAATATTTGTAGTGTAGTATGGTGTAATCTAAAGCTTGCTGAATGTGTTCTACATCATCCATTAAGTTCAAGCCATGTCAAGTACACCATGACTCTGCTGTAGATGTTAGTAGTGTAGCACTGTAAACAATGTCACTAAGTGTTTTCAGTTCTCTGTGATATATTAATTAACGATTTTGATAAAAGATGAACAGCTGTGCCGGGCACTAACCCAAATGCTGATTGATATCCAGAGAAGGAAAAACTGCTAAAACTTGCATGGATATTGGATGAGACCTTTAATAAGCGCTAATAAAAACTGCTAAGTCTGTTAAGGTTTGATTTACTGTCTTTATATGATCAAAAGGAGTTTTTCTCTGCCAGCAATATAAATCCAGGCTTATGTGTAGGGTTAGGCACAGGCAGCCTAAATACTGCTATAGTACAACATGTTTAGGGGCTTCAATAGATTAATTTAGTGTTGCTAAAAACATACATCTGCACAAACCGAGAAAACATGCAAAAATGAAGATAAACCCACATCAGTGAAATGCTGATGAGCAGGAATCTAACTGCTCTCAAACAGTGTTTCACAGGGCAATGGGAAGTGAGAAGTAATTTTAAGAAGCTGCTTCTATTTCTGCTCCACTGTTGTATTATCTACTCCCTGTAAATATGTGTTTACTGCAGCAGCTCTGCAGTGAAAGAGAAAGGTCACACAATGCACGCAACACTTTTCATCCTATTAGTTCTGCTATGGAGATGCAACAGAGTAAAACAAATCAAAGATACATGAGCATGAGTGTTTCAAGGGTGCTCAGCGAACTTGGGAGAGAGCAGGTCTTGGTTACAGTGACACGGCAAGCACTTTAGAAAACTTTTGTATGTGCAATTAACTTGACATCTCCCTCCAGCATGAAATATGTATGTTTTTTTCCCCAGTATTTTTTATTGCTTTACTTTGAAGAGGTGATGAATTACTTGAACAGTAGAGTCACTCAATGAACTTCAAAGTGGTGACAAAATGTTGAAAGGGATATTATCTTTGGTCCTCACGATTTCAGTCAGTCTCTCTTAGCAGAGATCAAGGGACAGTTTATTCAGCTATAGCCTAAACCTTTCTCTGGAGCATCTGACATCTGTCACCACCAACAGGAGACACACATTATTAGATGGACTTCGGGGTTGATTTGATATGATAAATGGTGTCTTTCTGTGTATCTGTATTGAACAGGAAACTAGGTAGGTGGAAAAAAGAAAGATACTTCTATGTCTCAAAGAGGTTTAAAGGAATACAGCAAAAGAAAGGTTCTTTAAAGACTCCTTGTTATTTTCAAAGAAATTTAACTCAACCATATTCATAGTTTTGTGTAGCTTAACACATACTGAGGAATCTTTGTAAGAGATCTATGTACATACACTCAAAAAAAAGGAAAAATTATGTGTCACCCGTGTCTCTTCATAGATGAAAAATCTGATGCAGGAAGGCTGCTCACAAAACTGTTTAAAATACTAACACTGAAAAGTTCATGCACTTTGATCTATTGGATAAATAAGAATGCTTTAATTAGTTTGTGGCCAGTTAAAAATTACCAAGACCACTTGTCATCCACAACAGAACCTAGTTCCTCTGATTCCTTGGCTAATTCCACTTCCAGCTAATTATAATTCACATATACTGAAATGAGATGTTGTATCTTAAACTGTCCTTATGCACTGAATAGAGGGAATAAAATCACAACTTTTTATATACAAGGTGAATTAATATCTGAAAGAGAAATAAAGAAATGCAAGAGCTATTCACTGTGGTAACTATTGAAATTATATAAATTTACTGAATAAATTAAATTGATAAATTCTGTCATTAACCACCAGCAAAGGCTCTTTTTCAGCAATTGTACTATGCGCAGAAGAACTTTGTCCTTGAAAATATACATTCCAGCTGATGGTACCATTTAAAAAAGACATAACACACTAAAGCTTGAGGTGTTAATATATGTATTCCCTGTGTTAGGTAAGAGCAATAGAGCTGATTGTGAACAGTTCTCCTAGTCTACTGGAAGCAACACAGAAATATGAAGGTGTAAACTCAGAACTGTTAGATGTACAGGATCACTGGCCTTTGCCTTGCGGTGACTGTATACAGATTTTGAGCACTGTAAGAGCAAACAATGCAGCTAGAGAACTGCACTGTTTGGAAGATGATGTCACTAAGAGACTGCTGCTAATAGATGAAGAAAGTCAAGTTTTCCTGCAATACTAAGACAGTAGTTAAAACAGTCATTTGTGGTTTCGCTGGTGACTCTATGGTAATGCTGAAAAAATGGAAAATGTTGTGCCCTTCTTGGATACCTGATGTTCTGGCAGGTAGTTCACCCAAAGGAAAACTACATTTTGATGTCAGCCTGGGGAAATGCTGCTCTGACCTGTGCAAGTGCAAGAATTATTCTGAGGTGCTCCTGGCAAAAGTTTGTGGGACAGGTAGAAAAAAGGCGTTTTACCTGTCGCAAACTGGTTTGGAAATTTGTCCCATTAAGAAAAAAACTGGCTTAATCTTCATAGAAATTGTCTTTCAGAAATCCTTCTGAATGGTCCAAAGGTTATTTTATCCCTCTTGGGTATTACAATACATTTGTTGAATAGAGATTAGGAAATTGAGTCCTTGCAGTTTTTCTAACCATGGGTGTTTAGTTCTAGATTTCTGTGCTTTTTACAATAAAGAATTTGGTGCTCCACGATGTGAAGAATGATTCCTTTGTCCCTTTCCCTCTATTTTGCTCTTGGATTGAGCTGCTCAAACGTGCTTTCATATGTTGACAAGCTCATGGGTTTGATGCCTTAAATAAAGAGAAACAAAGGAATGGGCTGATGAACTTGATTACACTGAAAAATCAAGAGAGACAATTTAATTTAAAGGTTCCATCATTATAGATGCATTGGAAATACTGCTGATCATAATGAATTTGTTTAGTATTCATGGGATGCTACATACATTTCCATAGATTATACTCTTGTGAGATATAGCCTCACTTAACCACTGGCTATTCCTACTGAGTGAATTAGAGTAAACAGTTTTATCAAGTGGTGAATTCCATCTACTGCCAAGTGTTCAGGGTACAATTGTTATGCTTCACTAGCCAGATATTTAGCTTCTCTCTGCTACAGAAGTGACCAACCTCCTGCATAAACGTGTATGATTTAGCTCAGGATTACAGCTAATCAGAAGGTTTTTGCATGCTGCTTCTTATTTCCCCCATGATGTTTCTCTTAGTAATTTTGCTTGTATTAAAAATTATGGAGGAACCTTGGACAAATGTTTAGGGAGTCTTTGTAAGCATCATTAAGGTGTATGATTACTAAAGGTGCTTTCTGTCTCATTTTCACCCAATAGTATCAGGAATTTGCAGTGCAATCCTTAAAAATCTCAATGTAGCTTTTTGTTGTATGTCACACTATTAATTCTAACTCCTTCCACCTAAGATCATAAGGTTTTTCTCCACCCACAGCCTGCCCCAACCCCAAAGTACATGTTCATAGTTGTTTTGTATGCTAATACTTAGTAGAAGAGGCATGCTCTTTCAGGAGTCAAAAGTCACAGCATTTTTCTCCCTTGATATGTTTTTCCTTATCTACAGGTGCAAGCTCCCACAAATTCTCTAAGACCATTTCAGTGAGAGATGGAGGTAAAGAAGAAGACTAATAGCAGATAATGGAAAGAATAACTATAAATGGTCTACCTGCTGACAGGCCTGCTTTTGCAGTCCCAGAATATTTATTTCTAGAAGCAACCCACCACTTTTATGCACCACACTCCTACTTATAGACCGCAAAGATTAAATACACAACTTTTATGTCTTTATTCTCTGTTGTCATTCAAGAACAATCAAAGGAGGACTCTTCTTCTGCAATTTAAGTCCTCTTATTTGAACTGTAGTGATGACAATGCTGTGTGTCAAGAACTTACTTACTCGTCTGTAAACATAAATACACTAAGTATCTATGTCTATGTTCTGCCACCCGCTGCCTCTGAGTGCTCTGCAGAAGAGCTGCAGGGAGAGCAAGAATTCTTTTACTAACTGTCCTGGTGCTGCTAGCAACTATTAACAAAGCATAATTTCAGCTAAGTCTACTATTCCAGTTGCAAGTGGTGACATTGTCAGCCTGCCTGGAACTGATTTCATTAGTATCCTGACAAGTTAGCTAGATTTCAAATGACTGAGGGGAGAAGACTGAGGCAGATAAACCCCAGCTTCTTAGAAGAGGATAGTAAGAACAGCCCAGCTGCTGCAATGGAGCTGATGCAGAGACAGATTATTAAAATTCTGAAACCACATTAATGTCAGTTCTGTGACTCCTTCCCTTATGTTTCAAGAACCATCCACCATGGTCTAATTTCTTCATGATATATGTAAATTAGCAACACCAGCAGCTACCCCTGATGCACTACAAAGCATAAAAATTATTTCAGCTTTGTTTGGATCTTCCGTTGAGCCTCTCTACCCTTTTTTCTCCATATCACTGAAGAGTGCTATCATACACAGAAAGCGTTTCATTACGCTTCCTCAGCCAGTCAGCAAACATGGATGACCTAGGACAGATGTTCTCCTAGAACAGCTGGAACAAACTTGCATAGCAAAGTTAGATGCCTATCACTCTTTCCTTCAAGGAGTTATCAGAGTAAAACAGAGAGGATGTGTTACTGACTGACCCCCAGGCTGCACAAAGTGAATTGTTTAAGCATCCACACATGGCTTCTGTAGATCACCCTGTTGTAAAAGTCAAACCCTCTAGTTAAACAGGTGACTGTACAAAGCGATAGAAGACAACAGCAGAAATCTTTAGCAGGTCAATCTGCCATGAGCAGCTTTGTGGTTTCCTTCAGTGCCATCAGAGCGAAGACAACTAACAGCAGGGTAAAGGTCTTTTCCACACACACAGGTCTTGTTTTGCTAATATTTTATGTACAGGTTGTACAGCAGGGAAATCCTGGCAAACATTAGGAGCTTAAGTGTCTAGATTTTGCCAGAGTCCGAGACAGCTCTAAAGTTCTTTCATCCTCTCACCACCTGTTAAGAAAAAAATCAGGTTTTTTCTGATTTTATGTCCTTTATAATATCTCTCTTTACTTGTTCCCCTTCCAGCATTTGAAGTGCTCCTCCCTTTTCACTGGTGGTTTGGTCAACAATTAAATTCTTTGCACTAGAAGTTTCCAACCTCAACATTATGTCCTTTTTAAGCTTTCCCTGAAAGTAAGGTAAAAATCCGTTGGTGTTTTTTCCCCTCCAAAACTGGCGCAACTGAAACACAGCCATATTCCCTCGACCGCAGGGAAAAATTCCCAAAAATTACCTAGCTTTCCTTTCTTTTTAGTTTGCCATGCTGCTCCTCTCCACGTAAGCTCTACTAAGACTCTCAGCTCAGACGATAACCACCACGTGTGATAAAAACATCTTTCCCAGCCTTCTTTTAAGAGGTCTCGCCCAGGACTGTCCCTGTGTAAGGGGACAGGAGCCATTAATTTTTGATAGGAATGGTTGGACTCGATGATCCGGTGGGTCTCTTCCAATCTGGTTGTTCTATGATTCTATGAAGAACAAAGCATACACTCGACTTTAACGTGTTTCTTTCTCATGATGCTTATGATTGATTTCAACTAAATGGAATTTCATGAGTACAATGTAGGCAAGATACTACTGGACGGAGCACCTCATAATTTACTAACTAGAGGGCAAGGCTTTGCAGTCCAGGCAAGCTTTTCTGTGGCCATGCATTGCACTTTAATTTTCCCCAGGAAGATTTCATTTGATAAAAAACCTATTTCTTTTTAATTTTTCTGGTTGAGAGGCACATACCAAGTAACCATGAAATAGGTGGACATCAGTAAAGATCATGGCATTTCTTCATTCATGTAAGGTCACCTCAAACCACTTGGGTGACTTCAGTTGCCTGCGCCAGGAATATCAATCCTAGAAAACAGAACAGTTGAGTAAGTAATCCAGCTTCCCAAACACACATGCTGAAGTTGTATGTATAAACAGGGTGTGGGGAATTGACCCACACAGAACAGAGACATGCATCAACACACAGTTCATCAGGAGCAGAAATCCATATGTCTTGAAGAGAAAACTTAAGAAAGTGAAACAGCACATTACCCACATAGGGCAAAAAGAGTAAAACCAAACAAAAAAAACCACAAAAAAACCCAACCAAACCCTATAGAAAAGCTGTTCACAGAAGAAAAATGTGTTGGTCTTGCACAACTCACATAGACAATCATAGAATAATAGAATCATAGAATAACCAGGTTGGAAGAGACCCACTGGATCATTGAGTCCAACCAATCTTGTTGCAGGCTGGCCTAAAATATTCACTAACCATTTATTCAATGATAATCCAGGATATGCATGGATGCATACCCTTTTCTAGGCCCTAAATATTGTCTAACATCCTGGGGATAATTCAAATCCATATGCAAACTTTAATACCAAAGTCTTACTTATAAATATTAGTCAAATGACTGGTTTGCACAGACCCAATCACTCTCATATCACAAAGTCCCTCTAATAGTGCCGTCTTTCTCTGTATATTTATACATTAAGTATTAAAGAAGTACGTCACTCATTTTCAGATCATTATTTTCAGATAAAATAAAAGATTAGGTTCGCTTTTTATCACATCTTCTTTACATACAGAGTTATGAAGTAATGAGTCAGTTATGCTTTCAGTCAGCATTTACAGATGACTTTTAATTAACTTCCCTCCATAATTTTTAATATAGTTCTTTTTTCTGAATAATATTTATATTCCACAATAGTTGAAATTCCAGTGAGTACAGCACAGGGGGAAAAAAAACGGCCCTACATTACCAAACCATTATATTTGCAGCAGCTTTCTGCCAGGACACTTTTCAAAGCATTCAAACAATAAATTAATTTAGAATGCCAAAATGGAACATAAGGGGCCAAACCTTGATCTCATTGAAATCAGTAGATGATGTACTGAATAGTGCTAGTATTTGGCACTTAAAACTATTCAAATATCTTTGGTTGAAGAAAAATAACAGACTATTACTGCAAGTCTAACTTTCATTAAATTTTCTATGCACTTAAATCTTCATATGAATTAGGGGATAGATTTTGTTTGAACTGAGTACTACTTATATTTGATTTTAAAAATGATTTTTAATGTTGTATTCTCTCCAGATTCCTATTATTCTGAGGGAACAAAAGTGCAGCTAGTAAACTCCCATATACATACACTCCCATGGAGACCAGGTAGCCAAGTAGATAACACCTCTACTTCTTATTTCAAAGGTTGTAGGTTCGACCTGACTGAGCTTTGTTTTAATTAAACTTTCTATTTGCTTCTCTACAAGGTATGACATATAAAAGTCAACCATGGTTAAAAAAAATGGCTGTTTACACTTGCAGTTAGTTGGAATCTAATACTTTGTGCATAACACAGAACAGAAAAAGATCAGGAACAGTTAGCACAGACGTGTCTTTATCTAAGTACGAACCCACACAGTTGTTCAAGAAAGACTGGACAAATTTCTGGTTCCCAAACTGTATTTATTGGCAAAGAAGAGTTTCAACATGTGCTCTGTGTTTCTGCTTCTGTATTTTGATTTAAAGCTTTTATGGCCCAGGAATGCTGAAAGCAGCACGATATGCGAATAAATAACTAAATATATCTACCTGTGAGCCCTGTGATACTGAAGATTAGAATTGCTGAGAGCACCATCGCAAGTAGGCAAAGTAATTGTTGAATTTCTAGAGCACAACATCTTTGAAAGCAGTTTTAAATAACTTGTGTTTTATGGTACTTTGGAAAAATCACTATATACCTGAGACCCTCTGTGCATCTTACATTTTCTGGGAAAGGGCTAGGCATGTGGCAGATGACAGCAAACAACAGTGTTAGTTTGTTCCAGTAGGGATAATAGTCATGAGTAAGAGGGGTGTCATACGCATTTAGACCTTTCTGTATGTTCAAATTCTATGTATCTTGCCAGGGATACCCTAAATTCAGGTCAATGTTTGAAGCTATTTATTTGCTCTTACCTGAAGAAATGGGATATAGGACAAAAAGTAATGCAGCTAGGGGGTATTTCCTACCTATGTTTCATTTTAGGAACATGGATGAGTAGGGAAAGTAGTTAATTGTGAAAACAGACAAAACCTATTGGCTTTCACAGATTCGCTTATAGGGGCTAAGAGAATAGACTTCATTTTACGAGTAAAGATATAAACAAAGAATTTTTCCACGGAACAGGGTGCTTTGTATCAACAAAGACCAGAAATCACAAGGCGCACACATAGCTTCTTGCAGGGTATTTGTCAACTGATGTGTGTTTTCTGTGGTCTGAGATGTGCTGTCACTTGAGAAAGCAGCCTGTCAAAAATAAAAAAGATGCAACTACACAGGGAAGTTGTGTGTCTCTATGCAGACTAGAGGTGAAACAAGTGGATATTATCCACTTCACTTGGAGAATGAAGACTGATTCAGAGTATAATTAACCTATGCTAACATTCAGACAGGGTCTGCCTGGTATACCCACCGCTTATCTAATTAACACGATCTGATCTAGAAATTATCATGTGCAAAAAAGACTGGGATGATCAGTCAATTTGACCATCTAATGAGCTCTCTTTCAAAGGATGCCTAAATGGTAAAATTAAGGATGCAAAGTTAAAAATAACAAACTTAAGCCACAGACTGATCTAAAGCCCACAGAATACAACTGCAATTTTGAGGAGGCTTGGATACAGTTTGTATGGCCAATTCCCCGCGTTACTGAAAGTCAAGGCCACTTTTTGTTGATTCTTTTAAGAGACTCAAAATTAATTAAATTAGTATTTGTGAATGTGTTGGATCATTATTGATTTTATTGTAAACTCTGTGTTACACAAACCTGCATGTTTTTAAACTACTTGACTGTTTTTTAGGTTTAGGAAGTACTGGTGTTTTAAAACATATCTCATTTAAGAAGCAGCTAAACTTTACAATTTATATTTACCTTATCAGCTTGAATATAGTGCTCTATTTTACTGACATATATGCCTTGCAAATGCACAAAAGATTTTTTTTACATGTTAGACTCTTAATCTCAGTTCCTCTTTCAGGCACTGAAAAATAAGTGATTACTATATTGTAATCACTAAATATTATTGAATAATTTGCAAAGAACTAGTCATATTCTTATTTCTTTCTATATTGTTACCCTAATGAAAATTTTTAGAAGGAAGCTCAGATCTGGTTTCTCTGACCCTAGCTGGCAAAGTCACTCATTAGGATACAAAGCATTTTAATATTGTAAAATAATCTGAACTTAAAATTTATAGACCAGAGCCACATGCACTGAATTAAGCAGTGGCAAGATAGAGCTGTGCATTTTGAATGTCTATTCATTACTTATGTTTGAGAGGTATAATGGTGAAATTAATTTTACCTGTTCATTTTAAAACAGGGTGTTTACATGGCTTTGTCCAGAAAAAGGGAAGAGGATGGCCAAGAAGGCCAATGGCATCTTGGCTTGGATCAGAAATGGTGTGGTCAGCAGGGTCAGGGAGGTTTTCCCCGTCTGTACTCAGCACTGGTGAGACCGCTCCTCCAGTCCTGGGGTCAGTTGTGGGCCCCTCACCACAAGAAGGATGTTGAGGCTCCAGAGTGAGTCCAGAGAAGAGCAACAAAGCTGGGAAGGGACTGGAGAACAGGCCTTCTGAGGAACGGCTGAGAGAGCTGGGGGTGTTTATCCTGGAGAAGAGGAGGCTGAGGGGAGACCTCATTGCTCTTTGCAACTACCTGAGAGGAGGTTGTGGAGAGGAGGGAGCTGGGCTCTTCTCCCAAGTGACGGGGGACAGGACGAGAGGGAATGACCTCAAGCTCTGCCAGGGTTGATTCATACCATTCATATCAGGAAAAAAAATTCTTCACAGAAAGGGTCACTGGGCACTGGGAGATGCTGCCCAGGGAGGGGGATGATTCACCTTCCCTGGAGGGGTTTGAAAGATGGGTAGACAAGGCATTGAGGGACATGGTTTAGTGTTTGATAGGAATGTTTGGACTCAATGATCCAAGAAGTCTTTTCCAACCTGGTGATTCTATGATTCTATGAGACCTAACCTCCTGAAAAAGGCACTGCGTACTCGCTGGCCATTTATGTGATCAGTGTTGGAGCACAAGTCCTTGCCCACTCTACTTTCTATTCAAGTAAGGTGATGTAATGATTTTGATTTTTAGACCCTCCTTGATAACCAAGTTGTAACTGAGGAAGAACTCATCCTCCCAGTATTCCATGCGATTTTCTATGTAAACTAGGGTAGGTGAGCACCAGGAACATGTGACAGGCTAGAGGAGTCAGGCGTTGCCAACAAGCCATAGTGTGATTTACATGGAAGGCACTTTTATGCTAACCACATCTAGTGAAGTGATTTGTATATCGTATGAATTTTGAAATTTTTATTAGCTAATTATCTCTATTTCTTGGATCATAAAATTTTACAAGAATTTTAATTTTGGCTCTTTGTCTGATACCTGTTATAGTCAGGACAAGAACATCCTCTCTGTTTTAATTTTTGCACGGTTTTGGAGTCATCTTAACTGTTAAGAGATTACAACCTGAACTGCTACAAACTTTCCTTCTTCCAGAATTAAATCAGGAATAGAGAAATTTTAAACTGGTTTGAGTAGCGGAGATCTCAGCTGCTTTGAAGAACTTCTCTAGCCACTCCCATCCCAGGCAGCTGTGAAGGGAAGGGCATTTCAAAATACAGCAGCAACTTTAACCCTAGATGCTGAATCATGCAGTGTTTCATTTTTGTTACTGCCCTCTTCATTTATTTCTTTTTAAGATCTTGATACCTTTTCTCTGTGGGAAGTGGAGCAATCACGGCTTTCCCTATTCAGACCCTTATATTAATGATGCATCAAATGTGTATGTCAGATGTAACTCATGAATGCTGGAAGAGGTACCTGCCAGGTCCGTAGGCAGTTCAGAATATTTTATCCACTTGTTCGGTACACCCATAAGTCCAAAGACAAAGGGTTAGGCTAAGTAATGGTACAAATGAGAATAAAAATTACCAGTACAGGCCCTGCCAATCAGAGAAGTTTATATTTTCATGCTACAAGAAGCAGGCAACTTTGAAGGAACATTTTATTTCCCCTATGTGTGGGATCTCATGTTAATCTGAAGCATGTGTAGTAATATATTTGTAGTGGTTTTGGCTTCAGACCACTGGACCAAAAGCCAAAGATTTATTCTTTGTTTCTTTGTTTAAACAGAACTCTCCTACCTCTTTTTCCAGCATAAAACCCCCAAACAGTGGCAGATAACTATACCAAACAGTGAGTATATGTGTGTATGCATGGGATGACAGGAAAAATAGTTAAATTTACTTGACAGTTTATATCAGCATCTGTGTTTTCTACAATGCTTTTTGACTCACATAGTGAGTAACTCTAAACATAACTTTGAACATATTCTCATAAAATACCAGCTTGTTAATGTTTTAGAAATATTAAGGTTCTCTCTGTCCAGCTAAACAATAAACAGTTATGAATTATGTGCTCATATACATGTTTGAAAGGAAAAAAAATAATTAAAAAAAANTTACATCCTGCAGCCCTTCCCTCCCAGACCAGCTGAAGGACATTTCTCCTGCAGGGCTGGCAGGAGCCGAGTGCCCCACCAGAGTTCTGGAGAGGGTGGAACTATGCTGGCACAGCTTTGGACCAGAGACATCTTCAAATTATAAGACGAAATTTTATTTGCTTTTGTGCTTCAGCACCAAATGTTTACAAAGGGCCAGAAGCACTACAGCAGTTGACACCTCCCTCAGATATCCCTGTTGTCTCCTAAATTAATAAACTGATGTGGCTGACACAATAGCACATACAGTGTTTTGAAGTCACTTCGGAGAATAGACTCCAGCCCCATAATGGGTCTTAGGCTAGAAATGAGAAAAATTCCTTGTTAAAGACAGCCAGCACTCAGTTGGTTTTCCTGTCTCAATTGCAAGCACTTGGGAGACAAATGATGTGCTTTACAAGAGCATAGCCATGGATTATTTTGTTCATTTCCTGAATGGAAGGGAAATTTAAACCACATTTGGCTTAGATGCACAAAACTCTTGGTACATCTGGAAACAAAAACGAAGACCACCTCAAAGAGCTCCAAAAGAAGTGCGAAGGAAATGAACTTTATCCTACGATGATCAGAAAGGATATCGCAGGACATACTGAAGAATTAATGAAAGACACTTCAAGAACCAGGGCTGCGTGACAGGAGGCTGGTTATAACCAGGTTTGCTCAGTAAAATATTAAAGGCCATTTCTCCCTACCCATTTACTTTGACTTACTATAAGGCACTTTGGAAAGGGTAAGAGAGTAATAGGTACTGAAGAGGTTGTGACTGCAGAGTGCAATAGAGAGTAATTGCATGAAAGTTCTGCAGAGAAAATCTGGTCAGAAAGAATAAATCAAAGAAGATTGCCCCGGAAACAGGCATTACAGTGACATCTTTAAAACAGCATTTCATAGATCAGCATTTGTTTTAGAAACAAAATACTTTTTAAAATATCAAAATGGCATGTAGAACTATTTTCTTTATTTTTATTTCAAAAAGGCTTTCAAT
Organism: Piaya cayana; assembly: GCA_013389865.1. Taxonomy (NCBI): domain Eukaryota; kingdom Metazoa; phylum Chordata; class Aves; order Cuculiformes; family Coccyzidae; genus Piaya; species Piaya cayana. The sequence goes on from WAAB01000397.1 coordinate 63,757, forward strand.
AATAGTGAAATATAGCAAAGTCTATCCAAATATTTTGAATATTTGAATATGACCACAGCTTTTTTACTAAAACAGTTTTATCTCCCAAATGAACCTCATGGATCCACTCTGAATGTCAACTTTTTCTCCCTATTCGGCATTAAGAACTATAGGAAAAAAAGATTGGGTGGAAATTTATTCTCTAATCTTGTAATTTAGTTGCTGTTCTTAAATGCCTGCTCTGCTGAGGTTTGTAAACGCATCCTGACTTTACCTTACTAATCATCAGCTCTCCAAGTAGAAAAAGGGCATATAAAAAGTATCCAGATCAGCAGTAAGGCTTAGTCATGCTCCTCCAGGTCTCAATTGACCTTGAAGTGGGGCTGAGTCATCAAAACACTCAATGGAAAGCACTTGAGCACACAGTGAGGGCACCACTTCAGTCTTCAACTGGAGTTGAGCATGGACAACTTCCCTGTTGCTCAGAATATCAAAGGAGAATTCTGCCTCTACCTCTAGGCATGGTCCTTCCCAAGGCTTATCTGAGCCAAGCCCGGCAATCACCAGACCAGCCAGAGATCTGTGCATTGCTCATGAAGGCAGAACACTCAGAAATTAAAGTCAGGCTAACCTGAGTAACTTGTCCCAAAGCTGTCGTTATTGTGCATATTAACAGTTTCTTCTTAGCCCCATGTTATAATAATCAGTGTATAATGCTGAAATAGACATATAATAAATCACAGACGTAGGTCTGGTGAAATCTCCTGGAAATGTAAAATAGGTTACTAATAAAGTAATAAAAATCATCTAGATGGCACCAATGAGTCTCACTTTTACAGCCTGGAAGCAAGAATATTTTTTAAATAATCCATTGAACACACTAGATTAAGGTTGACAAAGAAGTTAATGTTCGCACAAGGGATCGTGATATGACTTTTTTTTTTTTTTTAAGTGTACTTCTTGTTTTGAGAATCAAANCCCAATGTTCAGGTCTGATCCAGACTGTCTGGGTTTCACAAAGGCTACACAGTGTTTGCTGGGTTACTGGG
>WAAB01000397.1:65748-108420 GCA_013389865.1 Piaya cayana
TATAAAAAGTATCCAGATCAGCAGTAAGGCTTAGTCATGCTCCTCCAGGTCTCAATTGACCTTGAAGTGGGGCTGAGTCATCAAAACACTCAATGGAAAGCACTTGAGCACACAGTGAGGGCACCACTTCAGTCTTCAACTGGAGTTGAGCATGGACAACTTCCCTGTTGCTCAGAATATCAAAGGAGAATTCTGCCTCTACCTCTAGGCATGGTCCTTCCCAAGGCTTATCTGAGCCAAGCCCGGCAATCACCAGACCAGCCAGAGATCTGTGCATTGCTCATGAAGGCAGAACACTCAGAAATTAAAGTCAGGCTAACCTGAGTAACTTGTCCCAAAGCTGTCGTTATTGTGCATATTAACAGTTTCTTCTTAGCCCCATGTTATAATAATCAGTGTATAATGCTGAAATAGACATATAATAAATCACAGACGTAGGTCTGGTGAAATCTCCTGGAAATGTAAAATAGGTTACTAATAAAGTAATAAAAATCATCTAGATGGCACCAATGAGTCTCACTTTTACAGCCTGGAAGCAAGAATATTTTTTAAATAATCCATTGAACACACTAGATTAAGGTTGACAAAGAAGTTAATGTTCGCACAAGGGATCGTGATATGACTTTTTTTTTTTTTTAAGTGTACTTCTTGTTTTGAGAATCAAAAAACCAGAGAGTAATACACAATCATCAAAACTCTCAGTCATTCAGCCTGGAACAAGCACTTGATTCTCCTTTCCAGGCACCAGACCTCCATATTTTTTTAAGTCCTGTGCTGCACTGAAATGTTGGAAGACATTTTGCTAATCTTTGCTATATCAAAGTTTGTTGNTCTTGTTTTGAGAATCAAAAAACCAGAGAGTAATACACAATCATCAAAACTCTCAGTCATTCAGCCTGGAACAAGCACTTGATTCTCCTTTCCAGGCACCAGACCTCCATATTTTTTTAAGTCCTGTGCTGCACTGAAATGTTGGAAGACATTTTGCTAATCTTTGCTATATCAAAGTTTGTTGAGCTACCTCAAAGTGCATTAGGTTATCTCTCAATTGGTGATGGGTGAACTCTGGGATCTGAAATGGTTAAGATGCTTTCTGAACAACTTTGTTGATTGCAAGATATGTGAAGGAGCATTTAAAAGGGTAAAATCAATGAGAATCACACAGAATCACAGAATCACCGGGTTGGAAGAGACCCACCGGATCATCGAGTCCAACCATTCCCATCAATCTCTAAACCATGTCCCTCAGGACCTGGTCTACTCATGACTTAAACACCTCCAGGGAAGGTGAATCAACCACCTCCCTGGGCAGCCTCTTCCAATGCCTAGTGACCCTTTCTGTAAAAAACTTCCTCCTAATCTCTAGCCTAAATCTCCCCTGGTGGAACTTGAGGCCATTCCCTCTTGTCCTGTCCCCTGTCACTTGAGAGAAGAGGCCAGCTCCCTCCTCTCCACAACCTCCCTTCAGGTAGTTGGAGAGAGCAATGAGGTCTCCTCTCAACCTCCTCTTATCCAGGATAAACACCCCCAGCTCTCTCAGCTGTTCCTCAGAAGGCCTGTTCTCCAGCCCCTTCACCAGTTTCGTTGCTCTTCTCTGGACACTCTCCAGAGCGTCAACATCCTTCTTGTGCTGAGGGGCCCAGAACTGCACACAGTATTCAAGGAGCGGTCTCACCAGTGCCGAGTACAGAGGGAGAATAACCTCCCTGGACCTGCTGGTCACACCGTTTCTGATACAAGCCAGGATGCCATTGGCCTTCTTGGCCACCTGGGCACACTGCTGGCTCATGTTCAGCCGGCTGTCAACCAACGCCCCCAGGTCCCTCTCCTCCTGGCAGCTCTCCAGACAGACCTCACCCAGTCTGTAGCTCTGCATAGGGTTGTTGTGCCCCAAGTGCAGGACTCGGCATTTGGCTGTGTTAAACCTCATGCTGTTAGACTCAGTCCAGTGGTCCAGCCTGTTCAGATCCCTTTGGAGCCTCCCTACCCTCCAGCAGATCGACACTTCCACCCAGCTTAGTGTCATCTGCAAACTTGCTAAGGGTGCACTCAATGCCTTCATCCAGGTCATTGAAGACATTGAATGAGGTGGCATTGCTCACACAAACCAACACTATGAAAGAGACAGGAATGGCAGTCCTATATTTTATAGCTAACTTCCATTATATTTATTATCACACTTCAGTTATTTTGAATTTATTTGAGGAAATATGTGAGATATAATGATTCATTGTTAATTCAGTGATATAAGAGAACAATAGAAGAGAGCAAAAGATATAGAAGATCATTCTAGAAGTATTTTTAAACAAAAAAACTAGTGATAAAAGAAATGTACTTTAAAACCAACTATTTTATTCTTAACCTAAACTAGAAACTAATCTTCCTAAACTTAGAGTCTCAGCTTCCCAATGGAATAATTAAATAGATGTCTCTAGCTAGAATGTTTTAGATTATATCACAAGAGTTAAACAGTTTCACTATGCCTAGGATTGACTCTGACTGTTCCTAATTTGCCTTGAAGGAGGAAATTGCTCTGGCTTTTTTTTTACTTTTTATTTGTTTTGAAATCAGCATAAGCAAGAGTTTTTGAAGTCACAAAGGAGACGTAGATTTTAGAAACAGTCCTCCTATCAACACAAGGCCAAATGAGGACAAAAATATGGTGAAACAGACAGAGTGTGATATGTGAAGGTAATCATGGAATGTGAAGATGATCATGATACCACAATGCCTCACGTGCACAGAGGGGTAGACTGGGTGCAAAAGAGCTTCTGTGCCCCCTCTCCTACCAGCTGATCCAGTTGCCAGGTCCTGCTCCTGACTTTGCAAGCACCAGAGACAAATGTGGTGAGACACAGCAAAGGACGGTGAGCAAGATGTGGGTCTGGGAGATGACGTCTCCTAAGTTGCCTTCAAGCTTTGGTGCAGGCTTGCCTTTATGTGAACTCAATGTCCCTTCTACTTTTCAGTTCTGATAACTTCCTCAGCTGGGGTTGTTTAGCCTGGAGGAGGCTGAGGGGAGACCTCATTGCTCTCTCCAACTACCTGAAAGGAGGTTGTGGAGAGGAGGAAGCTGGGCTCTTCTCCCAAGTGACAGTGGACAGGACAAGAGGGAATGGCCTCAAGCTCCACCAGGGGAGGTTTAGGCTAGAGATTAGGAAAAAGTTTTTCACGGAAAGAGTCCTTGGTCACTGGGAGAGGCTGCCCAGGGAGGTGGTTGATTCAGCTTTCCTGGAGGTGTTTAAGGGACGAGTGGACAAGGTGCTGAGGGGCATGGTTTAGAGATTGATAGGAATGGTTGGACTCGATGATCTGGTGTGTCCCTCCCAACCTGGTTATTCTATGATTCTATGAAATGGAAGAAACCATCCAGCTGAAACTTCCAGCCTAACATTGTGACCTGTTTTTACTGCTCGCTGCTGTTACTGATGCAGTCTCTACACTCCTGATACTCTTCTTCTGGCAGCCCTTGCTGATGATGTCTCTAAAATGGAATCCTGTAGTCAACTGCCTTTTTTCATTCTCTGTTCCCACTCCCAGATCTCAGCACTTCCAACATCTACTAGAAGTTATTATTTCTTCCATAAATCTGTGAGTTCCTCCTACACTACTCCCATAGTCCACCAGTTTCTACGACTGCCCAATGTTGCGTAACTCTTACCACACAGACCATTCCTTATGCAGGGTGCAAAGCCCACCATGAAGGGCCATGACCTTTGGAAGGAATTGTTTTCATTTAAGTACAGCCTTTCATAAGTTGGTTAAGAATCTAATGAGCAAACTGAGGTCCTGGCCCTGGAGATACTTTTTAAGATCTTTGACAAGCCTGTTTACCAGAGCTTGAAAGAAATCTCACTGTGGCCTTTCAGTAAGTCAAATGATTCCTTTCCCTGTACTCTCATTTGTGGTTTGAATCATTTACAATAAGCCTGTTTTCAGAGACAGAAACAGGTGGTTGTGGGGGTGGTGGATAAAACTCAAAGCTCTTTTATGAATGCTACTTCAGAGGAAATATGGCAAAAGGGCTCTGACTGACCTGCACATAAGAACATGAGATAAACCCAAAAGATGCAGCCCAAGCTAGCTTGTAGTAAGCTCAGTGTGATAGTGAGTGTAGTCTTCATTTGAAAAGGTTCAAAAAAGGTACAACAACCCACAAATGGCAACCTAGAATTTTGGCTGTGTTGCAGCAGCTTCATGCTGACACACGTGAAAGTGGGAACCATAAATCCAGACCCGGAGAGCTCTCTCTGTAAAATCAAATCCTTGGATGATGCTGGACTCATACAACACCTTGCAGAACATCTTTTTTCCAGCTGCTCGTAGAGCTGAGGAAAAGAGAAATATAGATTCTCAGGCAGCCTTTGGAGGCCTCTGAGCACTGACACAAAGCAGCGTGTTTTCTGTTCTTGGGGCTGTGAGTGAGCAGCCAGACAGTGACACTGCTGAGGGAAGGTGAGCACAGGTTGGACTCTGCCCAGAATCAATTCCACAAAGTGAATTTTTCTCTTCAGTGGAAGATATTTGCAAACATTTGGTGCTATCAAGTCAGGAATGCGAGAATACAAACAACTGGCTGTGTCCCAACACCATGGAGGAGTTACCTCTGAGAAACTAGCAACTGTGATAATGCTCTTTATCTTCTGTGACCTAGAAAAGGGAGCACAGCTAGTTCAGTGCTGGGTATCTATAAGAGATGCTAGATCCATAAGCTTACTGGGGACTTCACTCACAACTTTAACAGTCTTAAAAGCTAATCTCATCCATGAAATCTCCCCAGAGCCATATTATGGGCTAGACTTTGCACTCCAAATCTTCCCTGCACTCCCCTGAAAGTCCTTTCCTTTCATATTGTAAGCTCTGGAGAAGAAGCAATGCTTATTTTTGCTCTGGCCTAAGTACCCTGCCTTTATCAAACATGTTGGAATGTGTAAGTAATGTGCCTTTTAGTAGGTGCAAAATTCTGATGTGTTTTTCAGCTGTAGATTTTTAAGTTTGGAGCTTCATGACAGAGACTATTAATAAATGATCCAGCAAAAAGAAGAAGTGGAGAAGATGCAGAAAAAGCATTCAAAATTGCGGGAGATTTCTGCAAGTTTAATGTAGTGTTCGTTTCATTCTCAGGAACAACAGTGAGAAAATATGAAATATCATATAATTTATTCAACAGTACGTTCATATGTGCATGCCATCATGAGAAAAAGCTGCACAGAGAAACAGAGGGATATTTTCTTTTCCAGACTTACACTAAGTTGGTAATAAATAAATTTGAACTTAAAGGCTGGATTGGACTTGGTCTAGAGAAGCATGCAAGACAGTGTGAACCCTATGGTAAGTTCTGAGTGGGCAGGATAAGAACGTGCCATGTATCTGCAGAATCCCTCCTAAAGCAAGCAGATGGTTGCCCCAGACACAGAACAAATGGACGCTCGGTTCAGTTGACCTCCACAGGCAACTGTGTCAAATCGCTTTAATGCCGGTGCTGGTGGTACTGCACATATTTGTCCCAAGCAACAAGCAGGACTTTCATTTCCACTGGAGTGTTAAGGCCTGATGTGTCCCTTCAAATATCCTTTGCCAAAGGCTCAGTCCATCCCTGAAAAGTGATATGAAGAGGACAGGCAATGCCTGATGGAGAGAACTGCTGAATCTGCAGCAATGGGTCTGCAGGGTATGGAATGGATCCTGGGAACCGCGCAAGCCAAATGGCTACACAGACCCCAAAGTTTTGGGGTCTATACTGCTGCCCATGTGGCCAGTGTCACAAAGCCCCCAGTGTTTTGGGACATTTACAACTGATGTTACTAAGAGCTTCTGGTTAGTATTTTGCACGTTTTGAAATAAAGTGTTCAATAGAGCTGAAATTTATTAATTTTGAAAACTAAGCCATCTGGAGCATTAGCTGCTTAATTACAGCATAAAGAGTCATGAATGAACAATGTGAAACACTTTCCCTTTTCCATTACAGGATTCAGTTTGTTTGAGTCTTTTTATTTGTTGATTAGAAAAAGAAATATGCAAGCAGTCATGTTATGCTATTACTTCAGCCTTGTTTTCTTCTTTTCACAAAGTAAAAAAAAACAAACCCACAAACAGAAGACTAAAGAATGAATATTTCCACTCAAACCTGGAAACCTAAAGCCTAACTAAACTCTAATAAATTTCAGTCTCTCTTTACAAAGCAGCAACGGCAACAGTCATGACTGTAGATCGTAGAATCATTGAACAACCAGGTTGGATGATACCCACTGGATCATTGAGTTCAACCATTCCTATGATGAACATGGAAGAAAAATAATCAAAGAAAGAAATTCTGTTTCTCAATTTGTTATTGCATGTAATATATATATATTTTCCACATTGGGTTGTAAATCACTTGGGTATTTTTGTGCTTTCACTGGTTTTAGTCGTTTCTGAACTCAGAGCAATACCCAGCTTGAAACAATGTGGACTTGATGAGTTTACTGTGCTTGAAACAAGGAAACCTTTGTCCCATATGCCCTAGGCGACTTAAAGCACAATGCCTCTATCCTCCTTTACCATGAGACCTTCAGTCAACATTCCTCATGGTTTATGACAACTGAACCAACAATCAGGCCTGAGGCATTCAAACATGACATTTGAAATAGAGGGTGCGTTGACGTGCATGAACTGTGTGGTGTGCTGCAGTTGTCTCCTGCAGTATAAAGGTATGAAGGTAAATTTAGGTAGAAGTTGTTGGCATGACCAATTGTTTTTCATGGCTGCTTCTTCACTCTTGCTGTTTTGCAAAACAAATTTAGAAGTTGCTCTATACAGTGTGAGTTTTCCTGTATTTGGAGGTGGGAATTTCACCAAATATTTTTACAGAAAGTCCCCCTTCTTCCACATATGATGTGGCTGTGTTAGCAAAACGGCTCTTCCACGCTATCCCAGGGCATGTTGCAGCTCTGAAGCTGTTCTCTGTTGAATGCTGATAAAGAAGGAATGTTGCCTAACGGGTTTATCCTGAAGAGAAACTGTCTGATACTGCAGATTCCCACAGCCTGCAATGCCTGCTCCACTGAAATGTAGAAGCCCCAGGTACTGGTATGACTAGTCAGTGGTGTTCAAAGAGGAGCTGAGATATTCTGCATTCATGTCACACCTCAGTGCATGGGGGTACTGGACAGAGGGAGACTGAAGGAGGATAATGGCCTCTTCTCCCAAGTGGCAGGGGACAGGACAATGGGAAATGGCCTCAAGCTCCGCCAGGGGAGGTTTAGGCTGAACATCAGGAAAAAAATTTTCCCAGAAAGGGTCTTTGGGCACTGGCAGAGGTTGCCTAGGGAGGAGGTTGAGTCACCTTCCCTGGAGGGGTTTAAAGGGCGGGTGGATGAGGTGCTGAGGGACATGGGTTAGCGATTGATGGGAATGGTTGGACTCAATGACACGGTGGGTCTCTTCCAACCTGGTTGTTCTATGATTCTATGAATTCAGGTACAGCCAGCTAGTTAAAGAGGATGAAACAAAGCAGGATGAACCATTATCTCTGCACCTAAGCATCTCTGGACATACCTGAAGGTCACTTAACGGACTCTGAGGGAAGCAGGTGGTGATGCTTTGCCAGCTTCTCCCTACTAGATTTTTCCACAATCATTTCTGCCATGTAGCAGTGAAGACCCCCAATAGATGAAACAGTTCTACTGGGAAGACTTCACCTGGATGAAAGGTTGCATGTACACTATCAGAAATATGATTGGTGTGGTTGCCTTCAGAAATAATTGTTCTCTGAATGCCAAAAAGCCATATTGTGAGATTACAAGTCTGGATGGACCACTAAAAAGCAGTTATAACACAGGACAGAAGGAAAGCAACAGCAACCTAGAGATTTTATCAGACTGACAGACTGAAAAGAGATGATGATTGCCCAACATCTTAGGGGAAACTGTGGGAAAGACAAAAAAACAGTAAATGTCATTTCAGTGCATCTACCTAACAAGTAATGGAGTAAAACTCAATCCCTCACTCCTAATGTTCAGAGTGCTAGATGAGAGTGCCATGCATCTTCTTAGTTAATAAATGCCTTGGAGAACTCTGCTCCCTGCCCACCTGGTAATGGGCCCTGACTGGTTTTGAAACCTGTATAATGTTTCATGTATTATGTAACAGTCTTTAGAGGCTCAATTTCACAGCATTATAGCAGAGTGGCTGAAAGTCCCTGATTTTTGATAATGACGAAAAACACTTCTACTGTGTTTATGCATTGCTCAAATAGTCAAAACGTCTACATTTTTCGTATTGCAATCAGCCTAAACATTCAGATACCAATTGTTTGCTAACAGTTTTGTGCACGTTAGTGCAAAATTTAATTTGCACTCACCCTTCTGATTCAAGTGGAGTGTAAAATATGCTTGTCGCACCATTGTCACATGTTACAGTAATTTTCTCAGTGCGAATTCCTGGAGTTAAACCAAGTGGCTTAAAACAGCTAGAGTTCAGGAATCCTACCACAGCAGACAGTACCAAAAAAACCTCCCTGGAAACACTGGAAAGAAATAAAACAGAAAGAAATACAGACTGAATAGAAGACAAGCGTTTCTTAACTCTTCATTACACTTTCTTTAATACGTACCCAAAACAAAGCAATACCTGACACACGGGGAGCTGCATGGCAGAAACATTTGACAGATCAAGTACTCCAGCAACAAGACATCCTGCAAGGATTTGTGTTTTGTCATGGTTTGACATGAGATGTTCCAAGAGATACAGAGCAAACTACATGACTGATGCACAAATCAGCTTCACAAGCTTTTATTCTCTGTGCTGAAGTTCATTACTCTATTTGTTAAAGCTGCGTCTCACTGCAATGACATATCATTTTAATTAGTATAAACACAGTAACTGAGAGTGCAGTGCTTTGCTTGAACACACTTCGTGGGGCAAGGCACACAGGCATATGCTTATCTTTAAGAAGGTGAATCATTCTAGTCAATTAAGCAATACTGAAACGGAGTGTCTAAAGTCAAGATCATGCTTTTTTACTTGGATGGACCAAGTTGCCACTTATCTCTTTTTCCCATCTTTTTTTTACTCTGTATGAGGCTTATGCCTAAATTGCCTGTGCTGTTTTTTTACCAGTCTTACGTAGGTGAAACAAGCAGCTGATGCACTGAAATCACTATTGACACCTCAGCTCTTCAGGTTACTGAAAGAACTTAGGAGACTTTTCAAATCATTGATTCTCCAGGAGTTGACAAACAGAGCAAAACAACCCCTTTGCAATGCTCAAGAATTTCTTCAGTTTCTTAGGCTGGCAAACAACTGCCTCTAGGCTTTTTTTTTTTTCAGCATGTGCCACGTTGCTGGATGGTTCCCAAGTGAGCAGAAATAGCAGTAACAGCAGTTGGGATTTATCTGCAATAGGATTATCAGATTTCCTACAACAGGTCTTGGAGGCAGATAGCTCCATTGTGCTCCAGAGCACAAGAGATCTGAGACCTGCCCATGAGAGCAAAGTCTTTACTGCAGCTTCTATTTAATGTCATCCAGAGCTTTTTTTTCCTTCTGTGTTGCACAAGTTACTGACTTTGCCTTCTCAGCTACTTTGCCTCCATGCGCTCCTTTTCTGATATTCTGGCACTGGCAAGGGAGCTGCTTCATCTTCTGGGCTGCTATGCCAAGATGCTTCACCCTTCCTCCTTGCCTCCTTCAAGCCTGCAACCATACACTTAGAAGTATTCTGCCTGCAACACCTAAAAAGCCATTTCTTAAACCCTCCTCACTTTTTCTGCTCCCCATTTTCTTAAGCAACTAAATCAATGATGTGTTCCACATTTTTCCATCCCTTTCTCCATGGCTGGAGTTTATAAAGGAAAAAATCAAGCAGAGCAGAACGGATACTGTATTTAAAAAAGGAGGGCTTGAAGAAGTGTTCATGGGAAAGAGAGAGAATAATGTCTCTGTAGCCCTTATTTTCTCTCCCTACTCAATTTCTGGCTTACATGAGATTTTTGCTGCAATCATTTGGGCATCCTAAAATGCCCATCATAGCACATAGATCTCCCTTCACACGGCTCTTCCTTCATCCTCCTTGACCTGTCAAACAAGCGAGGGGCAGCACCGTTTGTGGTTAGATTTTAGTACAAATTGTCATCCCAGCCAGAAGGCAGCTGCCAGATAAAGTGGATAAGGTTGCTTTCCCTGCTTTTCTCCCTAAAACTGGAGGTGCAAGTATTAAGGTTAAAATGTGCTTGGCTGTCAAATTTATTGAACATATGGGAGCTGCATTTCCTTAAGAACTCTTCCATCAAGTTCAGTGAAAGGTGATGAAAAGGTTTGTTATTGTTAATAGTGGAGGGTGTTGAGAAGCAAAGCAGTCACATGGACCTTCCTTTTAGGTCTTGCTGCAGAGCACCCTCTTCTGTAGTTTAAAGTCACAGTCCCTGCTGTCTGACTACCAGAGGTGACATTTTGTCTGTAATTCAACCCGTTAACTACTGGAAGGAAAAGGTTACATGAAATATCTTAATATGAAGGAAGTAACTGATGCGCAAACCATGGATGTGTCATTACAGAATAATGATATGAACTTTGATAAAGTACAAGGGAAGGACTAAATTGTGGATTAAGCTTTACTGACCTTTGGTTTACAACTGCACATTCCCATTCCGCTTCCTATGACCACTTATTCAGGTTTTTTTTTTTGAAGTTACTGCTTTTACAAACAGTCTTTAATGACTGCCTCGAGAGGTTACTCAATTATTTATAATGATGATGTGGAAAAGCAATATATTTTGAGGAAGACATGCCATTAATTAAAATGTCTTCCTCCTTATCACTGTCTTTTTCACATTTTAATCCTATTGTCAAGGATGCTGTCATTCAGGAACAACTCCAGTGAGTGAGTTTTGCCACACTCCAAAACACAACTTTTATTGACTGGAATGTGAAATGGACTGTGTGTTACCTCTGTTTGAGCAAGAAATCTCACTTTAATGTGATGTCACATACTGTTGTAGGATTTTTTTTTAGTTCATTTTGAAATACAGCAGTTGAATAGACTTTATTAATTTATTAATGGTTTTTTTTTTTCTGCAATTGTATTGGCAAGTAAATTCTAGGATAGATCCACTGCTCTGTGATAAGTTATCTTTTGCTATAGGGAGTTTTATTATTGATGTTACTCCCCCTCCTTAAGTTACAAATCATTTATTTCATTCAAATCTGCAAATGAATTGCTCAGACTAATCAGTCCCAAACCACCAATTCAATCATTGATGCTGAGAGAAACTCATTGACCTCTCATGCTGAGCCAAAATATTTGCCAACCTGCACTTGATAGATGGTTCCCTGAAAGGTTGATAGAGATGAAAAGGTAATGTTTTCATTTCCTAAATTATAAACTAACACAATATTAACTGTAACTAAATTATAACCTAACACCATTGGGCATGTTTTAGTGTTTGATAGGAATGGTTGGACTTGATGATCCGGTGGGTCTCTTCCAACCTGGTTACTCTATGATTCTATGATTCTAATATCAAATGGACCTTCTAACTCCTTGATTCATCTACATTGAGTTCAGTGTGGGCACTCTAGGACAATACTTGGACATTGGATCTTGTTTTTCTCCTAAAAGCCCCCAATATATTTGATAGGAATGGTTTTACTCCATGATCTGATGGATCTCTTCCAACCCGGTTATTCTATGATTCTATAAGTGGACAATGTCTTTCTCATTCTGCTTATATACTGCAGGAGAAACTCAAGTCAAATAAAATTATATTCATGATGAACAGGCATGGAGATCTTTTTCTTTCTAGCATCTTCCTGCCCTTCTCGTGGCCTCGGAACGATAAAATTGATCTGAATGTCTGTTTCTCTACAGCCAGGCAGGGTAAGTTCTCTCAGTTTCCTCATCATTCACTATTGCAAAAGGGCTAACTACGCTCCCTCCTTTTCTGTGCAACAGTATTTCCCTGAAGGAAGGGTTTCCTCCCCGTATGGAGCCAGACAAAACCCCTTTGAGAGAGGTGTGGTGAAGATACCCTTTGAAGTCAGGTATGAACACTGAGCTTCTATGGAAATATTATGCAAAGGAACCAATTCCCTCTTCCTTTGGTATTGATGAAGGTTTCTATCTCCTGCCGAGTAGTCTGAAGGAAACTAATGAAAGAAACCCTTTTGGCATATTTTGTCAATGATGTTTTGATCTTCCATATGGAGATTTATATTTCTAGAAGTAGATTCTAAATAGATATAAACATTTTGATTACAGGCGAGACAACAAATGCATTTTAAACCTCTGTTAAATGATGACAGAAAAGTGACAACAAAAGAGCCAGAGTAAAAAAACCACAAGCATTGCTAAGAGAGAAGTGATGAATTTCATTAATTAATATCTTAAATCTATCTAAGGCATCTTATTTCAAGCTCTTTATTATCTCAATAAGTATTTCTTACATCTCAAGGACCAAGGATGAAGTCTGATGACCAGGGGCACATAAAGATACAACAGTATTAATGAAGCATTTAGGAGGAAGGATATTGGCAGGGTGGTTTTTATGCATTAATAACAGTAAACTGCACTGATTGTTATTAATTCATTTGGATCGACTGCATAAGAAATGACCTATTAAAAGGCCATGACTCTGTTCAAAGAACCTTCTCTATCTCCACACCTAATATAAAAACAGAAGTAATGTTAAAAACATGAATGATATCTACTTTTATAAATGAAGGAATCTTATCTAGTTTTATATGTTTTTCAAATGGAGAAAGCTATTTTTTTTTCCACTTGGGAACAATTGACTGTAAGTACTATTAAAATATTACAGTTGGTTTTGAGTTCTCTAAGCAGAAAAAGTACTTGAAACTGTACAATTTACTTTAAATGGCTCAAAATTGGTTCCTCTCCCCCTCAGTCACCTTCCCTTCCCTTCCCTTCCCTTCCCTTCCCTTCCCTTCCCTTCCCTTCCCTTCCCTTCCCTTCCCTTCCCTTCCCTTCCCTTCCCTTCCCTTCCCTTCCCTTCCCTTCCCTTCCCTTCCCTTCCCTTCCCTTCCCTTCCCTTCCCTTCCCTTCCNCCTTCCCTTCCCTTCCCTTCTTCCAATTTCTCCTTAGTTTTATTTGTCAGATTTCCATTTAAGTGTGTCAGTTTGTCCTACACAGACAGTTATGCACATATAAAAAGGGAACGTGGGCATCCTGTTCTTTTTTTTTAAGTAGCATTGTATGTGCGTATCAAAGGAGCTGCACTTCAAAGCCCTCTTCCAAAAAATAAATCTCAGCCTCAGAAAAAAAACCCAAACCAGCAGTTAGAGTTTTTGAAATAATAGATTCAGAATGCCGAAGCTTGTGGCATCATGACTTGGTAAGGTAAGTGGCAGTATTGGTACACGACCTTTGAAAAATGAGTTGCACTCTATCTCCTGCAATCACTGCTGCTCTTCTGACCCTGCTTCCTTCCCAGGGAACGCGGTGTGTTAACTTCTCTTATGTGCTTGTAGTTTTGAATACAACCAGAGAATTGCGGAGGAGATGCTGGCTGCTTATGCTCCTATGAAAGACCAGGAGGGCAGCCTGTGAAATGCAGAAGGGATGACAAAATGCCTTTCTGAATGTCTCTGTGGAAGATGATGTCTGGAAACCCCTATTCTAATACTAGTTCAGTATCCTGTATGTGAAACAGAGCTGGCCCCTCTGCCCTGAGGTCAATAGATCTGTGCCCTCGCCAAAGACCTTGATGTATTTGGTTTGTGTGGCTGCTGGAAGCTTCCCTTATATCTAATAGACCCAATGCTAGTTCCAAGCTCATTCCAAGCTGGAACTGCTACTGGTCCAGGCTGAGGCAATCAGTGACAAAGGCACCTCTGGGGTAACATATATAAGAAGGAGGAAGAAAACATTCTGGAGCTGGAAAAACAACATCTGCTGCAGGAAGGGTGTAAGAATACATGAGAGTAGCTACTCTGCAGATACCAGTGAAGCACAGAACCATAGAATCATCAGGTTGGAAGAGACCCACTGGGTCATAGAGTCCAACCATTCCCATCAGTCACTAACCCAAGTCCCTCAGCAACTCGTCCACCCATCCTTTAAACCCCTCCAGGGAAGGTGACTCAAGCCCCTCCCTGGGCAGCCTCTGCCAGTGCCCAATGACCCTTTCTGGGAAAATTCTTCCCTGATGTTCAGCTTAAACCCCCCCCCCGGCAGATCTTGAAACCATTTCCTCAGAAACAGCATAAAGTGGTCCTGGCACAGAGCAACAGCCCATGGTGAAGACCATGGTGAGTCAGACTGTTCTTCTGCAGCCAGTGGACGTTGATAGTGGAGCAGGTGTAGCCCATGGAACCGTCCATGTCAGAACAGGTGCATATGCTCATAGGAGGCTGTGACCTTGTGGGAAGCACACACTGGAGCATATTTCTGGCTGGATTTGTGGCCCCATGGGCAGAGGAGCCTACATTGAGGCAGGTTTGCTGGCAGGACTTGTGNCCCTGATGTTCAGCTTAAACCCCCCCCCCGGCAGATCTTGAAACCATTTCCTCAGAAACAGCATAAAGTGGTCCTGGCACAGAGCAACAGCCCATGGTGAAGACCATGGTGAGTCAGACTGTTCTTCTGCAGCCAGTGGACGTTGATAGTGGAGCAGGTGTAGCCCATGGAACCGTCCATGTCAGAACAGGTGCATATGCTCATAGGAGGCTGTGACCTTGTGGGAAGCACACACTGGAGCATATTTCTGGCTGGATTTGTGGCCCCATGGGCAGAGGAGCCTACATTGAGGCAGGTTTGCTGGCAGGACTTGTGAGTGATCTCTCCCTGCCCTTATCTCAACCCACTAGCGCTTCATATTTTTGTCCCCTTGTCTAACTGAGGAGGGAAGTAGTGCAGCTTTGTAGGAACCTGACATCCAGCAAAAGGTCAGTCCACCTTGCACATTATTTCTACTATGTATGAAACACACCTGACTTCTCAATACCGACAAATGTATTTTTGGAATATTTAATTTCTATTTAAAACTTCTACTTGATCCTTCATTCTGACTAAAATTTGCAGCATGACGTTAATACCAGAGCTTAATTAGCTCTATTTTATTTTTGGGACTTATTAAATGAATCTTTTTATGCACCACAGTGCTACGGGGCTACTACAGCCTCTTCCCAGCATGTGATAAAATATGCATCACTAAAGGCTGTAAATTACTTTTTCCACCTACCCTAACAAAATTGCGGCTTGACTTCTTTTGCTGCTGATACTCAGAAAGGAAACTGTGTGGAGTTGTGCTGATGTCAGGAGGAAAAGATAATGCAAGCAGAGCACTCTGTCTTGTTTGCCTTCTCTTACCACCGTTCTGAAAGCTTTATTTTTGTTGTAAGTTGCATATAAACAAACACTTTATCTGTGCTTTTATTTTCAAACCATTTCTGACATTCTGACATTTGAATATGAATCTTATTAAGCATGAAGGGCTACTTTTTCCTTTTCCAGTCTTTGGACATAATCTTTCTTTTTTACTGAGTGAGACAAAAAGAGGTTGAATGCACCCCCAAATCTTCCAGAATTTCCCAAATAAATTTCAAGTTCATGGGCCATTTGCAGTGGTCATATTTATCCACACATTGTGTCCAGATATCTCCATCCAAAGACAAAGACAAAAGTTTGTAGTGTTTCTGTGAGGTCAAGGTTTCTGTGCTATTTACCATGCACAGTGAAATGAATTGCGTGGACCCTCCTGTGGTATCATATGTGGTTATGTCATTTGGATAAGCTCCTTAGAGATCCCCAAGCTTGATCTTCTAATCCAAACCCAGAGCTTCTTGAGATGTGAAGTGACTCTTTCTTGATGACCACTGTAAAGTTTCAAGAGGATAAAAGGACAATTTTTGACAATATTCTCCTGCACAGGTTCTCACCTTGTAGCATCCTGTCTTCTTCAGTTCACAGGCAATCTCTGAATTTGTAGTCACTAACCTTGCTCTTTATTAAATGCCAGTCAATCCTCGTGCTCAGTGAAGAATCATTATTTACTTCATAGATTTTTCTATAATTCTCCTCACTACATTAACTGAGAGCTTTGGAAGCACTGCCTTTATCCTTATAATCTCCATTAAATGAAGTGTTGTTATTTTCCTCGTCTTAGATGGGGAGTGATAGGTCGTGGTGAAATCAAAGTGTTCGGAAGAGTGCATTAATTGTAGGTGTCTATTTCAAATGAGGGAGGAGCTGACTTTCTCAAAAGGATTAGCTTTGCTAGAGCACATTACAAGGTGCACAACACAGATGTCATCGATTTTCCCAGAAACAGAAAGTGCTCTTGGTGTCTGGTGGTAAAAATACCTGTGAGTACTCATCATCTCTGCAAGTTACCCTGTACTCAGTGGCAGGTGGTCAGTAGGACATCTGTGACTGAATTTCTTCAGAGTCTTTGGAGAAGGTCAGATCTAGCCATTTCATGGCAAATGTGGATGATCTATTCTTTTTCTCTCTCTTTGTTCCTTCCTCCACTGAAACAAGTCCACAGGGAGATAAATGAGGCATCTGTCCCTGTTGGCCATATCCACTTAGGGTATGTTAATGGAAACTTCAGTGTACAATTTCTACAAGTGTCCTTGAAAACCTCCTAATCTATTACCCCAGGAAGAATCAAAAACCAGCAATGAAGTTCTGTAATTGAAAATCACTTCTACGATTTAATACTGCAGGGACATAGATGGATAAGAAAGCACCCAATTCCAGAAACTTGTGTAGGGGTTTTCTTGCGTCCAATAAAATACGTACGAGCCCAATTAAAGTCACCACTTGAAATCTACGTCCTCTGCAATATAGTAGGTATTCTTATGTTATCTCTGAATGGAAAACAGCTTCCTGAGGCTAATATAGTTCTAATTGATCATAAAACAAAAACAGGGAAAATTATTTAGACCCGCTTCTTGGGGTTTCTCTTGTTGACATCGTAAACAGTGAAGTCACTGAGTCAATTTTTCAACAGTAAATAAGAGCTATGCAGAACATGTTATTATTTGTGCTTTCTAAGTGCTGCTACCTGCCTTCTTCACAACGAGGCAGGAGATTTAAACTGCCAAATGATCAAACCCCTCTAGTTTTATTCCACAGAAACAGTAAATGGGAGCCCTTCCTAACAAAACCAACTGAACAAACAAACAAACAAAAAAGCCACAAAATGCCCCAAAAGTTTTGCTACATCTCTGAAACACTGAGGTATTCTTGAAAACCTGCACTAACATCCTAAGGTTGCACCCTGGATTAGCATTTGGATTTGCTTTTGCTTTTAGTGGTATTTGTCTAGTAGCTATTGAAATACATTTAATGATTACAAGGCAGCCCCAAGAAGTTCTCACGATGAATTGCAAAAGTTGAATGGAAAATCTGAGAAAGATGGACACTAAAACCAAACAACTAACTCCCAGAAAGAGTAAAATATTTGCATAAATTTGTGGCTTTAAAGAAAGCCTGTGGAACCTGAATTTGCATAATCTAAATGATGAGAAAAGTCAAGAAAACTAAAGAGTGCTTAGACATGTTGGTGCCAGGACTAGCTCTTAACTTGCACAAATCACTTTGTGAGAAGAAATCCCATGTACCCTGATCCTGGAGCCAGAAAAAGCACTAAGACAGATTTCCCAGAAGAAAAGAATAAAAGGCTGTAGTTTGCTGGGGGAAAAGAGCCATAAACAAGACTTTGGAGATCAGTGTAGCAGTATCTAGTGGAGTCAGTGGACACTACTCCATACTGAGGAACGAAAATATAAACTTTGGTAGCCTAGATCTTATTGCATGTTTAGGGATCAATAGGTGGAGATGAGCCAGTTCTAGTCATAACGTTATTACAACTGAAATGCTCAGGAACTGCTGAATCCTCAAGCTGAGAGTGAAACTTGGACAGAGATAAGGAGTTGTGTGTCTGCCAGGAGCAGGAAGGCAGACAAGATCTGCAGCCATAGCAATGCGGGCTTAGAAACCCTGACACTCCTCCAGTGGCTCTGTCCACTGCCTTCTGTGGTGTGCCAGAACCCAAAACGCAGTTTCCCTAGCAGTGCTCTGAAAATGGTAGCTGTATGAGGGAAGGGAGGAAGGACAAACAGGTTGTGTTGCAGAAATGCGGGCATCCTTCCCTTTGTTTATCCCTCTCCTTAGTTTCAGAATCATCCAGATACGAATATGAAAAAAAGGCAGCACAGATGGTTCTTAGTAAATGGTACCAAAGGCTTAAAAATTCCGAGGGTCCTCAGGACTCTGGTTCTTCTCTATTCCCCTTAAAAATACTTCAGCTGTATTACAATTCAAATATAAGAAGGAACATAACTTGTCAAGTTTACTTTTTCTGTGAAGCATGTAGATGCCTAAAACACCTTACAAATAAATGGTTTGTGTTTTCAAGGTCTGCTCTGTGTTGAAACATATGAACAGACAGCATAGCTCAGCAAAAAAAACGTGCTGAGTTCCTTTTTAAGATTTAGAGCCTACCCAAGGAACGCTGATACTATCTTTAAACAGAATCTGCATTTCTGTCAGTATTTCATGCATGGGGTCATGATACAAAATATGTACTGAGCCTCCTTGCCAAGGCTGGCAAGTGGAAGGACTCTGCTTAAGGAGTCTTCTGCTTAGCTGTAGTGTGCTGTTTGTTTTCTTTGGTTTGCAGTTCATATACATATTAAATAGTGACAGAAAAGGGCTCCGTGCTTGTAAAACCAAAAATAGCCACTCCCAAGCTATTATTAGAGCAATTTATAGAGACAGAGGCATGGAAGGTACCTTTCAAAGGTACATAACATCTTCTTTCCTGGTCCCTTTCAGACTCTAAGCACCTGTCACCTGAGTGTTTCTGGTTTTGCTACTCTCCACAATGTCTACATTTCCCCTTGAATGCTCATACAGCTACTTATTTTATAATGTTTGACAATTTGCTTGTTCCCTGCTGAGTAATAAGACCCTGGAAAAAGCCATGCTCCAGGCATCCCTGTAGTCTTAACACAAGTAGAAGCGTCTTATTGTGCCTTACTTGAAAAGTGGCCAGCCATCATTTGTATTAATTTTTTTTTGTTTTCTTTTTCTTTTTTCTTTTTTTTCAGGACATGGTTTAGTAGGCAAAGTGGTGTTGGGCTGATGGTTGGACTGGTTGAGCTTAGGGGTCTTTTCCAAACATTATTATTCTATGAGTCTATGTTTCTAAGGTAAACTCTGCATTACATGAAGGAAATAAAGTAATTTGGCAAATAGGAGCTGCTATCCCTTCTTCTACAACTCTGTTCACCCAGGTTATAGGACTTCCTTTTACCAACACATGGAGGAAGGTTTCTTTAAAAGACCTTATACTAAAAACTGTTTTGAATCAGTTGGAATCAGGTTAAGGCAAGTGTCTTTGCCAGTGGGGATTAGTTTACTATCACAACCAAGTATTGTGTACTATGTACAGCAAATTTCAAAGCTGGAATTGGCATTTGCCTTAGGAATTTAAGATCTGTCTGTATTTCCAGAGGGAAAAACTGAATAACTACCAAAGGTACTTGCAGGGGTAAGACTGGATTTATACTGGTAGTCTACAAACAGGCCTGATCAAGTGAAAACAGTGTTTATGCAGTTTAAAATGTTTTATTAAATTGTTTTGGGTTTTTTTTCTCAGAAAATTAGTCTTTAATTTTCTACAATCCTGATAACTAGACAAGAGATTCAATGGTAAGTTAGCGAATATTCAGAGCAAGGATCAGTTGCAAAAACATGGAAGGAAGTACTTTTAATCAGGTTCTTAATAGGAAAAAAGAAATGTACCACTTACTAATACAATAAAACTCCTTCTATTTCTAAAATCAAATCTTTTCCACAAAGAAAATAATAGAATGAGAGAGAATTTTTTTCTCTGTAATAAAAATAGTTTCCAACCTTGTCTGCTTTAGGAATAGAAGTTAACAAGGCGCATACCTTAGAGGGGCAAAAAGGTTACTGGGTCACATCACCCACCCATTTGAAAGGAGAGAGTGAAATCAGACTGAAAAGAAATTGTGTTAGCATGTATTAAAGACAATTTGCCTATTTTACATCTTTAAAATCTCCTAATTGACCTGTGCTAGGAAAACAACCTTTATTTTGCCCAAGCCAAGGATATGTGTACGTACACTTTGTAGGTATAATAAATATTTCGGACTTCCACAGCATCTTCAGTCAGAGTATTTCCAAGTACATCACAAGCAACTAATGTCTTTATTTCATAATGTCACTGTGAATAAAGCTATTACTTTCCCTCATTTGACAAATGGAGAAATGAGATGACTTGAATAAAGCTCAACTCTTTGCATGGGCCACCACCCTCCACTTGCACCCTTTGTGTGGGCTCCCTGAACAGCAGCCAGCTGCACCCTCCTGCCCCAGGACTAATCAGCACTCAGGATTTAGATGTGTTATAGTTCTCAGATAACTCAGTCCAATGGTTTTGTCTTCATCGTGCTCTTTTTACCCTAATGGCAAACTTTAGACTCCAGAAACCTGTTGAATGTGGACTGACTGGCACATGCCGTGATCCCGTGGATCTGATCCCATGGAAGATGTCTCTGCCCATTGCAGAGGGTTGCAACTGGATGATCTTCAAGGTCTCTTCTAAACCATTCTATGATTTTATGAAAGTTTGTTACTTGCGAGATTGAATTCTGTTGCTAACAGCGTTGCTGCTTTATTTTGGTTTGAATTTTCTCTGGACTCTGTGACATCTTTGGAGCCTGTAAAATGACACTTCGTGCTTTGTCCACCCGTCTGCAGGTGGAGTACCTGTTTGGGGTCTTCTGGCTCAAAAAAAAAAGAGGCATTTTAGAATTGCCCTTCTAGATTAGCCTAATTTTCTGAAGTCCCATTGCAGGGAACTAATTTTAGCACAGGTCTGTAGGTGCCAGATCCTGCTTCTTCACCCAGGTAGATCAAGTCAGGGAGAGCTCATGGAAGCCTGTAGCATGGCCGTGATATTGGCTTCTTTTTGGGAGTTTGATGAAGAGCATAGCTTGTTGTTCAAAGCTGTGATGACAAGGGGCACGTCCAACACAGAAGTGCAAAGTGGTTAACTCCAGCAGGTCTACAGCAGCAATCTTTAACTTCCCATAGTTGTGCTTAGCTCCAACTATATTTCTTGGGTAACCTCATCTAATGCTATGTCCCTGCCCATGGCAGGAGGCTTGGAACTAGATGATCTTTAAGGTTCTTCCAACCCTAATTATTGTATGATTCTTGTATGATTGTATGAACAGAATGCAGTGTCTATAGTCACCATTACTACATGATGAGATAAATGTCATAGTTAACAAATGTAACCTAGGTGACTATAATAACGTGGCTTAGTCAAGACACACAACAGAAGCTAATATTTCGGATCCCAGTTTGAAGAATTTTGCAGAATAGTGTGCGTAGTTCACTGAGCAATCATATACATTACACTAAAGTACATCTGAACACTAGGTAACTTCAAATTTGCTCTTTGGGAACTGAAACCTTTCAGAACATATTTACTTTGCAAATACAGCTCATTTACCATGTCAGACAAGGTGACTCTTAAACATTGTAGCAAACACTTGAATTCCAGTATAATCACAACGCCTCATTAAAGATGAAAAATAGCTTTCACACACAGGCAGGTTTTGGGTTTACCAACAAAAGCAAAGGAAATATTACAGAATCTGTTGGGCTCAGTGAGTAGCCCTGAGGATGCAGTAATATGAAGTAGTGAGGAGCATCAGGCCTTGAGAGGGCTGTCAAGAAAGCCATGAAGCTGGGAAGGATGGTATGATGCAGAAAAGAATAATTTACTGAGAAGCTCTGATTCAGAGGAGCCCTTAAACCATTCCTGCGTGTGAAGAATTGAAGTACTTTTTTTACAGACTGTGAATTTGTTTTGCTGCATGGGAGTTATTTCCATGTTATTTATATTTAGTTAAAAGAAATACTAATATGCATAGTATAATTATACATATAACCTACACTATATGAGGTAAGGTATTTAAAATATAATATAGGTCTATGTAATATATAACATGATATATAGTGAAAACATAATCTATAACATATAATATGTAACATAACATACATAGAATCAATCAGAGAATCATAGAATCACCAGGTTGGAAGAGACCCACCGGCTGGAGTCCAACCATTCCCATCAATCCCTAATCCATGTCCCTCAGCACCTCATCCACCCGTCCATTAAGCATCTCCAGAGGAGGCGAGTCAACCCCCTCCCTGGGCAAAATATATAGCATATGACAAATTACATAACATATAACATTCAATAGAGTATATAGAATATAAATGTAATCTTTTCTGTCTGTATAATATCCATGAAGTAACATAGAAAATATTAAAATGTCATGGGTAGCTTCAATTTGCTCTATTTAAAGAATGTAATTTTTTTTCATTTCAGAAAATTAAAAAGTATTGTTTAAATAGCTTTAACACCACAATGTTCTACCATGATCAAGATATGTCCCTTATCATCACCCTTAGCAGAAATATTCTGACATGACTATCTTTTCCCCAAAGATTCACTGGTCCCTCATAGCAATCCCGTCCCCACAGGAATGAAATATCAAATCCAAGTCCTCAGTCTTCAGAAACACTTCAGAATTTGCAATGATGAATAATGAGAGAACAAAATTTTGACCACAAATGACTAGAAAATGGTAGTCTTGCAAAATGTATATATAGGTTGCACCCCTGAGTTAGTATGCAGAACCTGTCTAGGCCTGCAAAACACATCCATCCTCCCCCACAAAAATGTAGCTTATTCTTGTCCACAAAGCGAAAATCCATCCTACAGATTTGGACAAGTAACCAGGAAGATTATTTTAGATTAACTGTAAATGTAACTGGTTCCTGGCTAAAGAACCAGTGTGCACTCCCTTGTACATATTTGCATATAAGTAATTTATTGCCCTGTTCCCTTGCTCTGCAGCCATCTGCAAGGAAAATGCAGTAACAGAAATAACCTACTATGTATTGGTTTACTTTCTAAGCCCTGTTTTGACAGGGCAGTCAGCTAAAACCATTCTCTCAAGAAAAGCATAGATTCTAAGTTGTTTTTCTAGAACCCTGTCATGCAGAGAAAAGCAAAAGGAATCTTCTGCAGCACAAGAATCCAAGTGAACAAGATAAAATCTATCAACATTAAAGGGATCATGCTGCATTAAATATTAATCAACTATTGTGCTGTCTATATAAGAAAAAATACTTCAGGGGAAAAAAGGGAACAAAATTAGAGCCAGATATAGACAGTAACTATAGAAGTTTTCTTACATGAAAGTTTACTGTTTAAGTAACATTTGCAGTTAGCCATATTTCAAGCCGTGCAACATCATATGATGCTTTCTCCTCATTGTTCTTGAAGGTGATCTGTCTCTTTATACTAGTTCGAACTTTCTTTCAGAGGAGAATTTTCAGACACCTGAACTGTCTGTGTTCCACACATCGATCTCTTTTGTCTGCAGTGTCATGGAAATCACTTTTGTGAGGTGTATTATTTAGCTGTATATTTATTTTTTTCAGTCTTTAATGAAAATGTTTCATTTAGAAAGAGATTAGAAGATTTTTTTTCCTTAAAGTGTTAAAATTGTCCTGAAACCCTGGTTTGCTTTTTGTATTGCTTTTTGTCCTTTGTTTTGTATTTTATTACTAATTTTTGTTTGCTGTGAAACCCCATTAAACATGCTCAATATCTTTTTATCTCATGAAAAAAAAGCTTTCTAGTTTACCCAAGTTGATAAAGAATCTATCAGAGTTTACTAAGTTGTAAAATTTTAAAAGAATTGAAAATACTCATTGCAGAACTTTAGGTTAGTGCTGAATTACCAAAAAGAAAGAGATTAGGGTTTTAACCAGTAAATCCCAAAGATATTCTTACACTTCCGAATTGCCTAGGATCTTTATTAGCAAGTATTATCATTCTGTATGGTTAAATCTAATAAGCAGAAGCTCTCTTAACCTGCTTTTATCCTCTGAACAGTGTAACAGCAAAAGAAACGAAGGTGTAAAGATGAAAACATAAGGACTCATTGAAGCTGAGAAAGTGAGAGTAGTTTGAGATAAAGAGTGAGAGAATGAGTAGCTTTTACTTCCAGAGTAAGTGTGTATAACACCATATGCTCAGAGGAATCTATTGGAGAAATCAGCTCCTGAGGGCTGAAGTGCACTGAAATCACATGTGGAGATCAAGGAATTAGGAGCCAGCCTGAACTCTTGATCAGTCACTTTAGCAGATGCACAAGTGTCACATACAGATACTTTTTTATATATATCAGGCTATTTCCTGATGTTAATGACAGTTGTAACCAGATTTAGGTGTAATAATTGTAGCATTGCTATATGTATTCTGTGTGCACTTACAGTATTTGGCCACAAATGCCTAGAAAAATTGTGATAGAGTGTTTATTGTATGCAATATGAAGCTGTGCAATTTCCTAGAACGATCAGAATGAGTACATTAACTGATGATTGTTCTGATTTCAGCCACCCAGGGCTTGAGTGGAGTGTGCTGAAGGACTGTACATTTTCTAATTAAAAACCCCATTAGATGATTACTGCTTATTTTCATTAAAAACCGAAATTAATCTTGCAGCAAACTGCCTAGGGACATCGATTGAGCAACTGGACGCTTGCCTTTTTCATTAGGTCAGTATTCTGGATGGCACAGAGTATTTTCTAGGAAGAGGTCATAACCTGCCATCTCTTCTGGACTTGCTGGGAGCTGATGGGTGGCAGAGTTGCCTTGGAGGTAACCCAGGAACTTGTGGGATTCTGCTGTACGCACCAAATGCAAAACACTGTGCAACTACATTTCCTGATTTACTTCTCATTTGAAGAACAATTGCAGAGTAGCTTTCCACCTTTGAACTAGAATCTGAGTATATACTAGAGCAGAATTTGGATCTGGATTTAAGAATAATATATGCAAAAGGCATCTATCCCACAGTATAATGGTAAAACTCATGTCCCGCTCATCTTATTCATTTTGAAGAGAAACGGTATGAAGTGGAAGAAGCAGTTTTTTTCCCCAGTGTTTTCAGAGTCACTGTTAAGAAAATGATGAATCACATTAAAAACAGGGATTAGAAGCTCTGTCAGTGTAGACTGCTCTATTCCCTACAGACCTGAGTCAGTAACTTTGTTTAAACAACTCCTTCTTCTCCCCTGAAGTGATTAAGCCTCTTTATCTCTCTTTGGCCTACAGCAGAAAATATTTTATGGCACTCATAATAGTACTTCTAAAGAGCCTGTGTCTGGGGTAGTATCAAATCTCTGATTTAAATACTGCTGTTCTCTGTGAAGCACCGAGGGAAAGACATAATGAAGGTCTATCTTCACGCTTACGGTGCTTTTGGTTTCAAGTTCAGTCTATGAGTATCAAGCTTCCTCACCAGCTCCAGACTAAAGCACACACCTCTCTTGTCACTCCATCTAGTTAAGGTTTTTAGAGAATAAAGTTTAAACTCTAACAGGTGCCATTTGATGCACGGACTTGTGGAATGGTACTGCCTACTGTCTGGGCGTCGACACGAGGAATTTCTTCACGTATGAATAGATTTCCCGGTCACGCATCAACTTTGTCAGAGTCTTGGGAGACAAAGCGGAGGAGGAGAAACATTTGCTAAAATATTTGCAATACATCCCCTGATCAGATGGCAACAGCTGCTTGCAATCAAAATGTATCTCTCTCTATTGAGTGTTCATGTTGTGAATACAGAAATGGATTCTGCTAATAATAAAATGAAGAAAATTTATTCTGAAAATAAGAGCCACAGAGAAGCTGTCCCCTTCAATTTCTCTGTGACACAGAGGTGGTCACCATTCCTGTTTCTTTTAGAAGCAGCAAGTTTTCTTCTTCTAGGACTACGAACCTACCACTGTTATTACAGGATGCGCTTGAGTCTCAGGACACAAAGAAGCCTTGTTCCTCCACACTAGCTCCTACATTTCTTGGGTGTCCCACTTGCTCCTTGGCAGAGAACACTGCTGGATTAACCATGGCACTTTCCATGCAACTCCCATGTCTATGTCTGGCAAGAAGACACAAAAGGAAATTGTTTCAGAAGAAATACTGATTTTGGATAGGGCTCAAAGACTGGGGCTTTCCTGCTTTTCCCACACACACCTCCAAGACTGAAGAAAATGTGCAGCTTCCCCTTGCATTTTAAATGTAGAAAGAAGGAGCAACTTATGGATAGTGCTGTTTGCACTGAGTTCCTAGGGGTATGATTTCCCTCTATACATAAAAACTGAGTGCTTAGAGAAGCACTTGTATCAGGTGGCTAGGGATACTTTTAGGACTGGCAAACAAGAGATGGATTTACTAATAAAGGCAAACCATTTAGTTTCTGGTTCAGTGCCAGCTTCATCATGGTGGGACTGCTTCTCTGGCCAACTGAAGTTCTGAATACAAGTCCTGGAGAGAGATCTTCAGTAGCAGCGAACAGCAAGATGAGAAAGCAACAATAAAGATGACACAGGCACGTGTATTTTATGTAGGAATTGGAATTTATTTTAAAAATGTTCATATAATTAACACAATCAAGCACAGAGCTTGTGCTATTGTGTTGTTTGTAACAGTGCAAAAATCTGTTCTATTTAAAAATAGAATTCTTATGTTGGGTTTCTGTCTTAAAAGGATATACCAATCAAGAAGAGTTTGGCATAATAAGTAGGAACATTTCTGAGGCTGCCATTACAGAAAAGTGGAGTGCCACATTTTGCCAAGATACAAAAGAAAAAAGCAAATGAGCAAAGCAAAATATGTTTGCACTGACTGTTCATAAGTACCTGTGATTGTTTGCTTAATTCAGTTTACTTTAAAAAATCTGAGAAAAATCTTGATTCCAATGAGTTCTTTGGGAGGAAAGCCCAGTTTTTGCCTGTGCTTAACTTGTTCATCAACATTAAACTTCCATTATAAGTGAGCCTACTCACTCAGAAAGCTGGAAGAAGAACACCTCGTTGTTACTATTTCAACTTCCAGGTCCAAAAGAAATGCAAGATGTTACCTTTGAAATTTTTCAAATATAACTCAAAATGTCTATAGCCACACATTATCTACTTTGCAGTTTCACTGCATCAGTTCAAAACAGCACAGGATAGCAGATGCATGAACAAAGTCTATTAATGACTCTGCTTCAGTTTTTGTGGTTTTAGCTCCATTGATAACTCAAGACAAATTAATGTCAAGCAGGCATCCTCCAATTGTTAGTACAGTGAGTATCCCCATTACAATACAAAGAAAGGCAAAACTTGCATTATTTGTGTCTTGCATCTTATACGACCATAGTACCTAAAACCCTCATTCCAGAAAGGAGTTCTGCCACAATTACACTTACCATATTCCATGCACTAAATTGCTCACCGTACAGGAGGAGCTTTTATGAACTGGCCTAGATGTTTTGCATCTGCAGGAGGAGAACATACCATTTGTAGTTTTATGTACTTCAGTATTTTCTGGATCACTGATTTTAGATTTCTGGAAATGCACCCTCCCACTTGAAACACCAGCACAATAATAAGTAGTAACACACAAATCCTCCACTTTTGCAAGGTACGGATTCTCATTTTACTGAAAATGAAGCGAGAATTTTAACCGGTGAAGATGCTACTTCTGTTTTTATCATATACCAAAGCTTCTCTAAACCCGCAAAGACAAACAGCTACCAAGTGTTGGGTTAAATAGATTAAGTTCACAATGCGTGCACATCAAAGGAATTTCCAGCTAGACAAACAGCTACACTGCACATATATGTCCATGTTTAGGAAAGCCTTTGGACCTGCTGCTTTTTGAATGTCAGACTGAGAACTCTAAAATAGAACAGCAAGTGTTTCTAGAAGATAGAAGCATGCTGTGCCAATTTTGCAGCAAGGATGGATTGACAATACATCTTCTCCAGTGGAAATTGCATTCCACTTCCTTTTCAAAAGGAAATATTCTGATTAGGTTTTGGAGCTTTAAGAGAGAGGTAAGTAGAAATAGGGTAGAAAGCTGTACCTCAGTGAAGAGGAGACAGTCCAGGAAAAAAAAAAAAGGGAAAGGTCTGTGAAATATAAACCTTTTGATAAGGTTTCTTTGTACTTCTGTGCTTCCTGCTCTTCACAGATAGCAGCCACCTTCTCGGAACTAATCAGTTTTTTAGATATATGGGCAGTGCACACCACAGGGAGGGACTCAGTCCCCAAATAAAGTACTAAGTTGCCAAAATAACTGCGCAGAAAGAAGAGATATAATAGCAGTTTTAATATCTGGACTACTACCTCTACCTTTTCAGAGACTATCTGACTTAAAATCTAGTAGTGAAAGGATAAGACAATATTCTTTTTAAATTAAATCATGTCACAGAAATTTCATCACCAATATAGCTGGTCTTTTAGGTCTCCCCAGAAGATAAGACTTTTTATTTCCTCTAGAACTATTCTGTTGATGGATTTTGCTTTAATGCACAATGTATCAAAATAACAATTGCCCAGTACTTGGCAGGTGCAAACCAATTTGTTCAGCTTGGAATGCTTGATGACTTTTTATGATGGCTGTGACACTACATTTGTTCGACTAGTGCACTGAGCAGACAGTAAAAAAGATGCCAGAAGGCAAATTCATGACGAAAGTACTGATCTGAAAAGAAAATCATTGAAGAGCATTGTTTGTATTGGTATTCTTTACTGATCGGACAATTTGAATGACTCTGTAACAGTCATAGGCATAAAAACTATCCAGCCTGACACAGACTTGTATAGAAGGTTTGCAATATACTGTATATCTCCTCTTTTCTCTATGATCTTTTCATAAAACTATAACAGAAAAAGCCTTTGTGTTAAAAATTAAATATTTTAAAAATGCATATTTATTTAAACATTGTTTCTCTGATGAAGTTTTACACTTTTATGAGGTGAACTTCACAACTCCATAGGCCCCTATCAAATTAATTATATTTGCAGAGAACTTCCTTACTTCTGACTTCACATATTGTTCTAAGGCAGGATTTGTGAGAATGTATATACACCAAGAAACTTTAAAATATTGTACCAAAACATTTGAGAATTCTTGACCAACTAGGGTAAGCAGAAGTAAGTTTAAACTGGTGACACATTCCCACTTATACATGAGTCTTTTTGTTTCCATCTGAAGGTCTGTCATTCTATTTCTCAAAGTGAGTTTACATATATTTTCCTAATACTGTGTTTAAGTTTCTGGACACAATCATTTGCAGGTTGTTTTAGTACTGCAGTACTTTTTTCCCTAGTCTGATTTTGAGACTCTACTCTCCTATGTTCCATTAAGATTTAAATCCACTTTTCATCTCTACAATGAAAAATTAATGTCTCACAGCCTCCAATGAAAACCTCTTTCCTCTAGGCACAAAGAAGCAAAGTTTATTTCTTATAACAATTGCCTAAATGTATCCCATGGCAAGGCAGTAGGTCCTGATAACAGATGTGGCAACAGCTGGAGAAATCTTTTTTTTTTTGCATTTGAAATTGATGCTTGAGTCTATGTACAGCCAAGTAAATCTCTGGCATTGCAAACATGTAAATTCTTGTGGATGTTTTTGACTGTGCAGAAGAAACACTCGTCTTTCTCTTTTCCCTTCACTTAGGGGTTACAATGCTAAAGTGAATTGACTACCTGAGCCCTCCTTTAGTAGAAGTGTTACTCTCCATCTTGACATTGGCTTTGGGAAATTCTCAGGGAAATCGGGAGTACAGGCATGCACACAAATCTCTGAAAATCTGAAGCACTTGCTCTTGTTTGCAGGGTGATTAGAAACTGGATACCAACTCAAGTTTTCCATGAAGAAACTTTAAATTTTCTCAAGTTTAAAACTCCTCCAGGATAGGCAAGGAGAGTGTGAGGTATCCAGGATCTAGGCAAGGGAGAGTAAGAATTTATTTTATTTATTTTTCATGTTTCTTCTTCTTCATTAAAATAATGAGCTTTATAAACCTACTGTGCCTTGTCTTTTGATGAAAGTTCAAACTGAGCAAAAAGTATCCAGAAAATCACCACTCCAGACTGTATAAAAGTTACACCTAACTGTTTCTGTTGATGTTGTCCCCATTGCAAGTTTATTTTTCAATCATACCCTCAAAATTCTGGTAAAGTGGGTGAAATTCTAGTTTCAGCTTTTTACTGCATACTGGAAAGTCAGGCTAAAGTCTATAAAGATCAATGTGTTCTGACGTAAGAGGCTTCCTTGTTATGGTTTTTTAGTGCTTAAACTGTAGCAGGGCACTAACTGGGAACGTGCACTGCAGGAACGCTACCAGGAGCCAACCAAAAGTCTGCCTGTTTCTTAGGATTATCAGTTACTACATTCCTGCAACACGCATGAAAATAACGCCTCCTGAAGAAGAACATTTCTGATGTCTCTGTTACAATTGATACAGATAAAATTCAGAATAGCCTCTCGTTTCTGCGGGGCCCTGATTTCCTACAATAACTCCTCTGATGTCCAAACTTTTGTGATCAAGCTGAGGACTCTCTAGGTGTTATCTAGGTGCTACTTTGCAGCAGATGGACACCACCTATGTGACCTAGAACCAACTGTGTAATAGTAAATGAGCATTGTCTTTGAACAGCTAGTTCCTAAAAGCAGCAAGAGTCTGGTATCATAAACTTAACCACAGGCAACAGATCTTTGATAGCTTAAAGTGTATAGACAAGCAATTCATGCTCTTTCTCTTCCGCCTGCCACTCTCCTTATTTTACCTACCCTCCAGGGAATCAAGCATCTGGAATCAATTAGATGAGCCCATATTCTGAAAGGCTCTCCCAATAACTGTTACACACAAACGTGGTTTTTCAGGTAGCAGCTGCAGATGTTCTGGCTAAGGATAACAGGAGTTCAAATCTTTGCCTTCTGTTTACCAACCTGGAGAAATTAATCTCTTTATGAGGGTAACATTAAGTATATAGACTTGTATGTAAGTAAACAGATGACTCTCTACATAATGTATAACAAGTCATTTCACCCAGAAGGGTTGAGAGCATGTCTCGTACTTTCATTTCCAACATGTTTTGACAGTCAAGAGTAAAAAGAAGCAGGAAAGAACTAAAGTTGAATCGTAGCCCTGTTGGGGCTGAAGGGCATTTGAATAAGATATGGATTTCTATCCTGTCATTGTTTTATTGCAATACGTTACTTGCTGTTATATATAAAGCAGTGTTAGAGAAATGCATATATGAACTCATAGTTGGTATGCGTCCAATTAAAATAATTACATGAAACAGATCTGAGATTAATCAGCTACTTTTTATAATATTTTTGTAAGTTGTTGGAGAGTGTTCAGAGGAGGCCAAAAAGTTGGTGAAGGGTTTAGAGAGGAAGCAGTACAAGGAGTGGCTAAAGTCACTAGGGCTGTTTAGCCCAGAGAAGAGGACACTGAGTGGAGACCTCATAGAATCATAGAACAGCCAGGTTGGAAGAGACCCACCAGATCATCAAGTCCAACCATTCCTATCAAACACTAAATCATGTCCCTCAGGACCTTGTCCACCTGTACCTTAAACACCTCCAGGGAAGGTGAATCAACCACCTCCCTGGGCAGCCTCTGACAATGCCCAGTGACCCTTTCTGGGAAATATTTTTTCCTAATGTTCAGCCTAAACCTCCCCTGGTAGAGTTTGAGGCCATTNAGGAGCGGTCTCACCAGGGCCGAGTCCAGAGGGAGAAGAACCTCCCTGGACCTGCTGGTCACACTGTTTCTGATCCAAGCCAAGATGCCCTTGGCCTTCTTGGCTTCTTGGCCACCTGGGCCACTGCTGGCTCATGTTCAGTCACTGTCAACCAACACCCCGAGGTCCTTCTCCTCCAGGCAGTTTCCAGCCAGACTTCTCCTAGTCTGGATCTGCTCAGGGTTGTTGTGCCCCAAGTGCAGGACACAGCATTTGGCCTCATCACCTTCCACGGTTTCCTCACAGGAGGAGGAAAGAACAGCAGCCTCTGATCTCTTCACTGTGGTGACCAGTGACAGGACACAAGGAAATGGCAGGAAGATGTGCCAGGGTAGGGTAAGGTGAGAGGGTAGTCAAAGTTCTTCACTCAGAGAGTGGGAGAGCACTGGAACAGCTTCCCGGAGAATCAGTGATGACATCAACCCTGACAGCATTCCAGAAACCTTTGGACAACACTCTCAGACACACAGTGTGATTGTTAGTGTTGTCCTGTGCAAGGACAGGAGCTGGACTTGATGATCCTTGTGGGTCCCTTCCAACTCGGCATATCCTATGATTCTGTGATTCTGTGTTGAAAACACAACATTTGGAGGACAGATTTCCACTGTATTTATGAATGTTTTTTTAATACTTCCATGACAAACATAAAATGGATAAAATTCTGAGGTTTTAACCTTTTGTTTCTCTTTTTGCCTTCTAAATCCTGAAAGATTCATCAAGTTTTAAACAAGCATGTATCCAGCTCTTGGGAAATTTTGCATTAGTATCTGGAAACTCATTTCAGAGTTTTGTAGGAGCTGCATCNGGAAATGGCAGGAAGATGTGCCAGGGTAGGGTAAGGTGAGAGGGTAGTCAAAGTTCTTCACTCAGAGAGTGGGAGAGCACTGGAACAGCTTCCCGGAGAATCAGTGATGACATCAACCCTGACAGCATTCCAGAAACCTTTGGACAACACTCTCAGACACACAGTGTGATTGTTAGTGTTGTCCTGTGCAAGGACAGGAGCTGGACTTGATGATCCTTGTGGGTCCCTTCCAACTCGGCATATCCTATGATTCTGTGATTCTGTGTTGAAAACACAACATTTGGAGGACAGATTTCCACTGTATTTATGAATGTTTTTTTAATACTTCCATGACAAACATAAAATGGATAAAATTCTGAGGTTTTAACCTTTTGTTTCTCTTTTTGCCTTCTAAATCCTGAAAGATTCATCAAGTTTTAAACAAGCATGTATCCAGCTCTTGGGAAATTTTGCATTAGTATCTGGAAACTCATTTCAGAGTTTTGTAGGAGCTGCATCAGGTGATTTTTCACAGCTTCAACCCAACACAGCACAAAGCATAATGTTATGCCGATTTTTGGATTTCTGATTTAAACTTTTGTAAATGTAGGCCCATCAACACTCTCATGAAACATGCAGAAATTCCTATCTTTGACTTTTTCTCTAAAGATCAGGAAACTGAGATGAATATGTCATGACTAATTTACAGATCACTTCATGGGGGGTCCCCATTATAAATGCAAGAACTCTAAGCTAACCTTAGCTTTTAAACTATTGGATTATGCTTCTTTTAATTTAACTTTTCTGAAATTAATGTTCATACAATGCCTGTGACATCAGATATTCAATAAGAAATTCATACTTCTGCAAATAAAGAATACTTTCAGGGACAAGAACAACTTCCTACATAATCCACCATTCTCTGAAATTTAATAGACAGTGTCCTCTGATCAAGAATACAGAATTTAAATCCTGAAGCAAATAAAAAGTGCAATTATAATAGGGCAATTGCTACTGAAATTCTGTTGTATTTGAGAAATCAAAGACCATATAATTAGACTGAGGGCTGTGAAAACTGTAATAACCATCGTGTGATGTTCTACAGTGAACGGATAGTAGCAGTAACCAATACACTCAAGAGGATAATGCAATATCAAGAGTCATTATCACCTCATCGAACAACAAGTTTTTTTTTCTCCTCAGATGCATGTTTTCAATTCCACAAAGGAAAATCAGAGGCAAACCTCAAGGCATGGTAGGAAAAGAATTCGGGTAACCCTACATAGGAAATTCAATGTGAACACTAACTCAGGTCCCCAAATATATTTGTTACGTAGCAATGTATATTTCCATTCTTAGAGAGTGACCCCCCAGATGTTCCCACATTATGTATGAATGATTCAGCTGCAAAATATTCAGTATATATAATAAAAAAAGCCTCAAGAAGTCATAGGCTACATTAATTTTCTGTGTAGAGAGATACTAACTAAGCCTGTAACATTTTTCTCATAGCTGTTACTATAATAATTTAAAATACTAGAACTGTCATATGGAAAAGTAAATAAAAGAGTCATCTTCAGGCATATTTGTGCAATGATCTTAACCAGTTATGCAGCAAATAAAACAAGTTCCCACACAAAATGCAAATATCTTGGTTCATGTATAACTGATGTAATTTTTTGGCTTCTCTGGAGGAATGCCTAACTGGGATAAGTGAAGCACACATCCAACATAGTCCATTCAGTAAATGTGCAGAGGCACTCAAAGGAAAAAAGACTCAGTCCAGTTAGTGCTATGACCTCTTGATCCAGTCACTGCTAGGAAACTAGTATGAATTATGGAAATGCATTGGCTGTTCTAGTTTACAACATCAGCAACCAGGCTTGTGGGCCTGTTCGATGTGCCAGGACTGCCAGGAAATTACTTTTTTTTTTTTTTCCCAGAAATGTCTTATGATACAGGAGGTGGAAGATACTACCTGGATGATTCAGAGCTCCTTGGAAATATCTGTCACTCATGGATAACTCCTCTTCTGGCTAGGATCCACTGGCTTTGGAAACTGAGAGCAATGCAAAACTTTGTGGTTCCAAGTAAGATCCAAGATCAAACTCTTTAACCTTTTCTTTCTCGGAAGAAAAAGGTTTTCTTCTAGAAAACCAAATCTCATTGTTGTTAAAATCAAGTCAGAGATACTCCACATGACTTACAGAGTGGTGTCCAGGGTTTCCTGGGATCTAGGACTGTGTACTTCTCTCTCTTTCATGTTTTAATGAAATCCAGAGGGTTTTTTTTAAGTAAATTTCTCTTGTTTTCCAAACATTTCCTAGAAAATGTTTTACCTTTTCTAAATGAAAGGTCTAGTCTGTATGGTCATGTAGGAGAGAAGTCTTAACAGGACAAATTGTATTAAAAGACGGCCTGTATCTTAAGAGAGTCTGAGGAGAAAAATACAGACATTGCAGACTTGCAGTTTATAAAATGGGAATATCTTTGGAACTGAGAGCTATGAAGGTAGCCACATGTTCTAGGATTTTAACAACTCCTGATATTTAAGGCAGCTATAACAACCTTTAAGGAGTCTGAAAGAAAAAGATCAGTATGAAGAAGAAGTGTTTGCAGGAAGCTGCTTGAAGTCAGCACACAGAGTAAAAACACAGGTATAGCTCTGCTAAGTCCAGATAATCCACAATCACTTTAACTTTACTAGTACTGAATCCCTTCATCTAGCTACCTAAAACATGACAGTAGAAACAGTGAACATACTTGTACTATTATAGATTTTACAGGCATAACGTATTTCTATGACATACACATCATATTAAATGTTAATATTCACTGGTTCTGGCACTGGAAGGGTCACTTGGAGCCATGCAATCGCCAAATCTTTCTGAGTATGATTAAGCCAGAACCCTTTGGGCTGCAGGGCTGGAGACTCAGGGATTAACAGGCAAATGCTGAGACACGTGTGGCTTTCTGGAAGAGAAAGCAAAACAAAGAGGAGTGGAGGGAGGCAATAGAGGAAGAAAGTGAAATGGGAAAAATAATCAAGATGGGAAAGAGTGAAGGCAAGTTGCTGCCAAAGCACTGAAATTGGAAACATTTTACAAGTAAAAATGTGATTGAGATCTTTTGATTGTGTACCGTTTCGGTTCTTCTTTCTACTATTTTCTCCCACTAACATGTTCATCCACCAACACCTGTACTGAGTATTTTAATTCCACTTATGCAAATAAGTTGAGGGAACACTCTGAGATCTTTCTTTCCTGTTGTGCCAATCAGCTTCTTTTCAAGCAGCATTTTCTCTTCAAATGACTATTAAGAAGATCCATTTCTAAGATGATACAAACACTTGGTAGTTGATTATAGTTTTCTGAATATTAGTACAGTCCTGTGAAAGACTATCTTTGTCCAAATACTGAAAAATATTTCAAAAGAACATGCTGTAATAGTGACAACAGGCACATGGCCTTGACAGTTCTGCTGTGAACCACCCTTATCAGAAACTTTCATTCAATATTTATTAGAGGAGACCTCATTGCTCTCTCCAACTCCCTGAAAGGAGGTTGTGGAGAGGAGGGAGCTGGGCTCTCCTCCCAAGTGACAGGGGACAGGACAAGCGGGAATGGCCTTAAGCTCCACCAGTGGAGGTTTAGGCTGGACATTAGGAAAAAAAATTTCATGGAAAGAGTCCTTGGGCACTGGGAGAAGCTGCCCAGGGAGGGGGTTGATTCAGCTTCCCTGGAGGCGTTTAAGGGAGGTGGATGAGGCGCTGAGGGACATGGTTTAGAGATTGATGTGAATGGTTAGATTCGATAATCTGGTAGGT
This sequence comes from Piaya cayana, assembly GCA_013389865.1. Classification (NCBI taxonomy): domain Eukaryota; kingdom Metazoa; phylum Chordata; class Aves; order Cuculiformes; family Coccyzidae; genus Piaya; species Piaya cayana. The sequence continues at coordinate 102,017 of WAAB01000397.1, forward strand.
CTCTTCCAACCTGGTTATTCTATGATTCTATGATTCTATTTCTATGTTACTGCTGTCACCACTAGAAAAAAATGGCCAAGAGACAAGAAAGGACAGTTTTAACCAAAAAATCAGTTTTCTCTTTTCTTGATTTAAGAATGCAGTAACTTGTATCTGTTCCCTAGAGTTCCCAACCATGAAGAGGAGCGTGGTCCTTCAGCTCCTGACATGTCTACTCTTCTGTACCTCCAGTAGGAAGGAGCCAGCACAGTCCTGTAACTCCCCTTCAGGCCCAGCCTCTGATGCATGCTCCAACAAAGACGATCCTGGGTCACTGCTCTGCAAGCAGCTGTGTGAAATGGCATTTATGTGCTGCACAGGGATGGAAGAAAAAGAATGAGAAACACGGTATCAAACTAAAACTGCCAGCAGCCTCTCCCTGAACATCTAAGACTTCATTCTTTCCTCTGGTGGGGAGGAGGCACATTAAACACTGATGGTAATGGCAATCAGACAGGTCAAGCAACAAATGTAGTTGCTTTGTATTTTGTTCAACAACTTTACTTTTTTGCTACATTTTTTAATTAGAGTTTTAATTACAGATGAGCTGTCTAAGGCAATAACAAACTTGCTTTCTCTTTTTTTAAAAATCCTTCTTATTTACATACCTTCATATTCCCAAAAGTTATCAAGTGGCAGATGATAGTTCTAATTACCTCCTCAATGTGCCATGCCTGTCACATTATGGTTAACTTTTGTGATGGTTCTGACCTTTTACTCAGTTGAACAAGAAGATAAGATGATCCAGGGTGCTTTGGCATCTTCTCAGTAACTGCTCTGAAATAGTTTGGGTGACTTGCAAGGGTAATTAAAAATATAATGACTATAAGTGCAGAACTCGTGAAAAAAAATATAGATCAGTGCTGCTTCTGTACTGCCGTTTCCACAGTGGTAAAGAAATTACTTTTAATTATCCAGGTTATTACCATACTTAATTCAGATAATTCTAGGCTATCCAAACAATGCAGAGAAACACAAATCACAATATTTTGTTCCTCCACCAAGATGGCAGTAGTGTCCCTCTATCAGTCATCCTAGGAATGCTGTATTTCTGCTAATGAGTTAATCTACCGCCCTATAGCTGCTACAGAGAGGTTAAAAATTTTACTTTGAGATATCAACTGGTCACTTTCAGTGTGGTTCATGCACATGTATGCACCTGATCTCTTGAAAATATTCCTTCTACTGTTGTGGCTGTTACTTTTTTCATTCTTTAGTACCAACCTGGCAAAGCAGAAGGTGATGCCAAGCAGAGGAAGGCTTTACTGACTACACAACCTTGCAGCTCAATAACTCCAGGCACAAAATCTCACCCAGACTACAGCTGGGGGAAAAATATAAAAATTGTGGCTCTAGGGTAAAACTGGGAAGTAGACCAAAATGAATTCATTTTCATTATGACTAAATCAGGAAAATGTCGCTCTCCTGGAAAGTGTTTAAGCACATTCCCCTTTGATTTCAATGGGAGTAGAGGGAACCTTACAAGAATAGAGATGGCAAATTCTCATCTCAAGGGTATGTTTTCATGTTTTAAATGTATATACATATATTTATTCTCTTTCAAAACCATATAGATGATTTATAAAATAATTATTTGAATCAAAAGTCAACATTCCATTGTATGTTTATGCATATAATTGTTTCTCCCTGGTTTTGATAATTTCAAAGACAATGAGAAAAGGAAAATTCTTCTAAAAATTGTATATCTGCTCCAAGACCTACTAAAAGAAAATCATACTTACTGAAATCATTAGTTGTTGTAGGATCATGGAACATTTCCTTGGGAAAGCACTGGTCTTACTCCTCCAAACATTGTTGAAATTTTCCTAGGATAGATGTGAACAAGATGCATTTTTTTTCTGCTAAATCAATAACAAATGCTTTCCGTTTCACAGTGCCAAAGCAGGCAGTTCAGCTACTGCTTCTACATTTTTTTTTCACCTTTCCTAAACTCTGGATAGAATATATTTTCAGAGTTAGACATTTTTAGTATTGTCTTGGTAGCTTTCTTCACCAAGAGCTGCTGACAGTCTTGTCTCCCCTTGCTCAGCTTGTATTTCTTATAATTCCAGTGCAAATCATAGAATCATAGAATTACCAGGTTGGAAGAGACCTCATGGATCATCGAGTCCAACCGTTCCTACCAATCTCTAAACCATGTCCCTCAGCACCTCATTCAGCTGCACCTTAATGACAAATGACAGAACAAAACCTATTTTACTCCGTGCTATTCTTCTCCTGATACTCTTTTTGTTTGTACATGCTGAACAATTCTCGGAGCAAGGATGGTGAAGAGCAGACAGGTGGTGATGGTCAGGATCTGTTGGTCTGCAGTCCTGACTGATAAAAATATCAGAGGCATGACTGATTTCCAAGCATCCTGGCACTCACTGTTCTTCACTCCGTGTACTGGTCTATGTCACGTTCATGAGAACCAAAGGTGCTTTTCATAGTGACTTAAATGGAAAAAAGGCTTAAGTACAGTCAAGCTCATTCTAGATCCTGTACCACATCTCTTGTGGTTCCATACTTTGACTAACACAAGTTGAAGAATTCTTTCCATTCAGGGCAGTGGACTTCAAACTGGGTCCTTAAGGACTCTGTGGACTCAAGTGGCAGAAGTGTTACATTCTTCTTCATAAATCCGTCTTCAGGATGTTAAGAGACCTACAACAATAAGAGTATTTTATGTGGTGTAATAAAAAGAAAATAAAAGTCAAAATTTGTGTGAAGAAGTAAGGCTTGATATTGGAAAAACAATCTGTAGCATAGAGTAATTTCTCTAAACCGTCATTGTCATCGTTGATGAGTATTTTGTTCTACAGGATGTTTTTCATTATAAACCTGAGCAACGATTAAGATGAGATAAAAGATATTATGAATTCCTGCTTTAACACTAGAATTTAATTACCTTTCAGTAAGCAGGACTCTGAATTTTAAAACATCTGAAACCTAAAGGTGTGATACCACAAAAGAATTTAATTCTTCCTCTCAATTTAGTACCGTGAACTATACAGTTTGAACTTTTCCCTGCATTTCATTTTAGAGAATATTAATTAAAGAGTTGGTCTTGAAATGTCTGAAAACATCATTAAAATGTATCAGCCTGAAAAACAACAACAACAAAAACCTGGAGAAATAATTGATCCCTGAGAAAGTTTGTGGATGTGTGTTTGGGAACAGAAGAGAAGTTAAAAGTTTAGCTAAGATACATGATAAATTCATTAGATCAAAGATTTTTTTTAGTACAGATGAGTTTTGTACACTTCTTGCATTTTATCTAAAGATAATGTCAGATATCTGAGCTATATCCCCTGGGCAAAATACTGTATCTTCTTTCTAGTGATTTTTAAGCAGATGTTTAAAATTCTTTGTTATTTTTTTCTGAAAAAGTAACAGATAACAAGCAGAGTGTCCTTGCTAATATTCTCTCTCACCTAATACCCCTGTAGATTAGCACAGATTGGACTAGAACAAATGATCCTCACTCTAAGCTGAATAGCTGAGTTTGTGCCTGTGTCTGCATGCAATCAACTCATAAGAAGGCTAAAAATACCCACTCAGAACTTGGGGATGCAGTATGTGCAAAGCATCATAAGACACCATAAGAGAGAGCATTTCAGTCATTAATGATTGAATTTAGTCCAGTGCTGCTTCAACACACAAACTCACTGTTCATTGCTTCAGTGCACCAGGTGCACAGGCTGCAGTGCAAAGCTGTGGTAATTACTGTTCTGTGGCAAAATGATGAGTTGACTCACATGAATTGGAAGGTCATTGCCTCAAGAGTTAGTGCTCCAGTAAACCAAGCAGTTATTATGTTTCATTGCTGAGCTGGTAGTTTTGAAGAAGTCAGTATTTTAAAAGACGTAACAATCACTTAGTTGTTAATTTTACTTTAAATTCAGTTCAAACGTTTTGTTCAGAAGACAGAAAGTTTTGAGCAAAATGCAGATACTGTTGATGTTGGCTGCAAACGCTCAACATCTTCAGTATGATCAGAAGTGAATGTTATCCTTTGATTAAAAAATAGCCATTTTTCTCTTGATCTCAGTGATCTCTATGGGCCTCACCCAGGCAACTTGTACTAGTTATTATACATCTTGTCCAGCTAACATCAGGCATTCTGTCTAAATCACAGAGAAAACCTGCATGGGGCAGAAAAGCACAAGTCAGTTTTTTTTCCTAAAGCTTTTTTTTTGCCAACTGATGGAAAGAGAAACTATTAAGAATACAAAATTTGAAAATCTAGGTGAAAAACCAAAAGTAGTTTGTCATGCTTTAACCCAGGGCACAACTAAGACCCACACAGCAGACGCTTACTGCCCCCTGTTTGGACAGGAAAGAGAATCAGAAGACTATAAGTGAGGTAACTCATGGGTTGAGGTAAAAACAGTTTAATAAGTAAAGCAAAAGCTGCACAAACAAGTAAACTAAAGAATTCATTCACTATTTCTTATCAGTGGGAAGGTATAAGTCATCTCCAGGAAAGCATAACAGTTATTTGGGAAGACAAATGCCATGAATTTGAATGTTCCCTCCCATTCCTCCTTCTTCCCCCAGCTTCATATCCTGATCATGACATCATATGGTATGGGATATCCCTTTGGTCAGCTGGGGTAAGTTGTCTCAGCTGTGCCCCTTCTTGACTTCTTTCACACATTCCCAGCCTACTTTCTGGGAGGGGGGCAGTGTAAGATGCAGAAACTGCCTTGGCTCTGTGTAAGCACTGCTCAGTAGTAATTAAAATGTATGTGTTTTATCACCGGTGCTTCCAAGACAAATCCAAACCATAACCGCTTACCAGCTACTTTGAAGAAAATTAACACTATCCCAGTCAAACCCAACACGTGGTTTTATATTCCCTTTCCTGGAAATATCTTGAAAAACATAGCCAGTGTATTATGATTCCATTGTCTGGGTAATAGTCTATTTTGTCGCGCAGCAAGTGGCCAGAATTTACCTTTCCATTCATTCACAAATTCTTTTTCACAATTTATGTCTAATTTGCAATCATTCCCATGTCCATCAATGGAGTTAGATGATTTTTCTCACTTTAACTAATTTTCTAAACTCTGTGCTCGTGTATAAAGAGTTTACCACTCCGAAAGACTTTAGTTTTGTTTTCTTTTGAGGGTTTTTTTTGAGAAGGAAGATTCTGTGATTAATAGCTGTCAATGCTGTGTGTAATTATATCTTTCCTTATAGCTGAAATGTTTGCAGAACTGGTGTAGGATATTTTGAAAAGCGGTCCTTTTGCTCATTAAAATAGTAAAAGTTTATGTGGGCATAAACTTTTCCTGTGAGAGGAATGAGGGCCAGTCCTGAATGGCGTTACTCATTCAGGAAACCAAATAAGCCTATTTGGAGTCTATTTGCATGAGAAAGGACTGCTCTGTACATGGGGAAGGATTGTAGAAAGAAATCTACACACACTCAACTCCTGACATGTCTGACATGTTGATTAAGGCCTTTCATGAGCAGAGAATTTGCTTGCAGCCTCCCACTAACACGTTAGGCATTATTAACTGCTCCGCGGTTCTACAAGCAATACATTGGGAAAAAAGGGGGGTATGTGCTTTACTCAGTGTCTTTTCATAGAGAGAAACATGAGATATGTGTCAAAAACCGTCTGCAAGCTCTACTCTTAATTAAGAGCGTTTTCTAGTAAAGACAGTAAGTAAAACAGCTGCAAAACTAGCAGCTTTAGAGTGGAACCAGAATGAATTTGCCTTACCCCTGCTGCGGTGCTGGAGACTGAGTGGCACTGCACCAGGTGTAGCAGGACTTGCTGTCCTTTCAGTAATGTGAAAAAATGCTTCAGCTGGGAGGTGGGCATGAGAAGCATGAAATCAAGGCAGGGAAGCCTGAATCCAATCAGAGACTTCTGCATCCAGGCTGAAGTGGGTTTAACATTTTATCCGGGAGAAGAGGAGAATTCTGCTAATCCCACCGCGAGCACTGTGGATACGGAGACACAAAAGCAGACAGGATGAGGCTTGCTGGCGGCAAGTTGTAGCTAGCAGGTTAGGAGACAGCTGTGATTTCAACAGATGGTTTGACTTGATCTGTTTAAGTCACCTCTAACACAGCCATGAAAAATGACACACTTGGCAGACTACTGTAACCAAGATCAGTCCCACAGGGCTTTTCGGTTATGCCACACACCCTGCAGCAGCACAGAAAGTGAAGCCAAACAAGTGGCTGGTATCCATCCTTGCTCATCTTCCCTCCCTAGGCTATGGATTCTGTGTTGTGTGGGTAACACCTCCAGCACAGACTTTCAACCTCCTGAGCAGACACCCTGAAAAACTCAGGCTTTCTTGTCTGGGGGATGATTGTTGAAAGAGCTGGGATTGTTTAGC
>WAAB01000400.1:1623-17393 GCA_013389865.1 Piaya cayana
GCCCTCAGGGATCCAGGGATGGATTGGAGCTGCCCTCAGGATCCAGGGATAGATGGGAGCTGCCCTCAGGGATCCAGGAATGGATTGGAGCTGCCCTCAGGGATCCAGGAATGGATTGGAGCTGCCCTCAGGGATCCTGGGATGGATGGGAGCTGCTCTCAGGGATCCAGGGATGGATGGGAGCTGCCCTCAGGGATCCAGGGATAGATGAGAGCTGCCTTGGGAGATGTGGGAGCTGCAGTTTATCATGTGGGAGCTGCTGTCAGGGATTTGGGAGCTGCCCTCAGGGATCTCAGGAGGGATGGACGCCATATGCAAGAGATGCAGGGAAGGCTGAGCTCTGCCCTGGGAGAAGTGGGAGCTTCACTGAAGGACCCAGGGATGGATGGGAGCTACCCTCGCGGATCCAGGGATGGATGGCAGCTGCCCTCGGGGACCCAGGGATGGATTTGACCTGCTCTCGGGAATCCAGGAATGCATCGGAGCTGCCCTGAAGTTTCCTCCCTCCCGGCGCGCGGCCGATTCGCCAAATTCCTCCGCGCCTTTTCCCGGCGCCGAGGGAGAAATCGAGAGAAGGGGAAGCTCAATAAAATGAACCATCATCACCATCATAATAGCTGTAAAGCCCTTATTTCATTTCTCCAGGAAACCCGGAGCCATTTCGCAACCACCGCCCCTCCCCTGCGTGACGAATGTGCGGCGCGGGGGCGCGGGCTCGGCCATGGCGCTGCTGAGGGGTGAGGTCCGGGCAGCTGCGGGGGGCGGCGGGGCTGGAGGGGAGCACCGGCCCCTCAGCAGGGCCCCGGGGGGACACTGAACCCTCAGCAGGGCCCCGGGGGGACACCGGCCCCTCAGCAGAGACCCGGGGGCCCGGGGTGGCGTTAGGGGTACTGGCCGGGGCCGGGGAGCCCGGGGGTTGGGGCGGTGGGACCTACGTTGTCCCGTGGGATTCCAAAGGGGAGCTTTTGGGGGTGTCCTTGTCCCTGCTGGGTGGGAATAACCGCGGCCTTTGGGGAGCGAGGGTGGAGATGGGACTGTTGGAACGGCTCTAGAGGAGGGCATGGAGGTGATGAAAGGTCTGGGGCTCCTCTGCTCTGAGGCCAGGCTGAGGGAGTTGGGGTTTTTCAGCCTGGAGGAGGCTCCGCGGCAACCGTAGACCAGCTTCAAGTGCTGAAAAGGGCTCCAGAAAAGCGGGGGGGGGGGGTGGGTCTTTTTGCAAGGGCATGGAGTGACAGGATGAGGGAGAATGGCTTTAAATCAGATTTAGATCAGACATTAGGAAGAAATTCTTCACACTGGGGTTGGGGCGGAGGCCCTGGAGGTGTTCAAGGTCAGGTTGGATGTGGCTTTGAAGAACCTGAGCCAGTGTGAAGTGTCCCTGCCCATGGCAGGGGGGTTGAAACTGGATGGGCTTTAAGATCCTTTCCAACAGCCGTGGTGTGGGCAGCAGAAGCAGGGAAGGGATTGGATTCTCCCCCTGCACTTGGCACTGGTGCGGCCACATCTTGAATCCCAGATTCAGTTTTTCGCCCCTCACTCCAAGGCAGGGGCTGGAGAATGTCTAAGAAGAGGAAGAGAACTGGAAATGGAGCTGGAATGTAGGGGCTGTTGGGGGCAGCTGAAGGACCTGGGGCTGTTTAGCCTGGGGAAAAGGAGGCTGAGGAGAGACTTCATGTCTCTCTGTGGTCTCCTGAAAGATTGTGGTGAGGTGTGTGTTGGCCTCTGCTCCTGCGTAGCAAGTGATGGGATGAGAGGGGATGGCCTGAAGTTGCACCAGGAGAGGTTCAGATTGGATATTAGGAAAAATTTCTTTTCTGCAGGGGTTCTCAGGCCCTGACAGAGGCTGCCCAGGGCAGTGGAGTCCCCATCCCTGGAGGGGCTTAAGAGGTGGAGGGATGAGGTGCTCAGGGACCTGGTTTAGTATTGGACAGTTACAGTGGACCTCAATGGTCTCAAAGGATCTTTTCCAACCAAACAATTCTGTGAAATCCATAAGAAAGAGTGTGTGTGCATGCCCAGCAACCGGCCCTGTCAGAATACAGTGACACTTGGCATCTCCGTGGCTGAATGTCTCTCTTCTCAGGTCCAGCTCTGCCTGTGTTAGTGTGAACTCTGTCTGTAAGAGCCAGCAAGGATTTTGTGCAGAGAGTAACCTTTTGCTCATCATGGTTTAAATGTTACATGTCTTAACAGTGAGGTAAATATGCCCTTTAATGTCTGATCTTGTTTGAAAACACAATTGAAATAGGGCTTTCTGTCTGTTTATACGTATTTCTCTATCTCAGAGGGCTGGAGCACCTCCATACAAGGACAGGCAGAGAGAGTTGGGGTTGTTCAGCCTGGAGAAGAGAAGGCTCCAGGGAGACCTTAGAGCAGCTTCCAGTGCTGAAAGGGGCTCCAGGAAAGCTGGGGAGGGTCTTCTTATGATGTCTTGTAGTGATAGGATGAGGGCAAATGGCTTTAAATTGGAAAGGGGAAAATTTAGATTAGACATTAGGAAGAAATTTGTTGTGATGAGGGCTGTGTGGCCCTGGCCTAGAGCCATGGTGGCTGCCCCATCCCTGGAGAGGTTCAAGGCCAGGTTGGATGGGGCTTGGAGCCCCTAATCCAGCAGGAGGTGTCCCTGCCCATGCCAGGGGTGGGACTGGATGGGCTTTAAGGTCCCTTCCAGCCCAGTGCATTCTGTGTTTCTATTTGACAGCCTTTTGCTCCTTGGCAGGCTGTACCTAAACAATAACGTGTGTAAGTTGTGGTTTGTGGTTGCAGTGCTGGAAGCCAGCCTAGTCAGTGTTGCAGTAATTCCGTGTTGCTCCACTGAACTGGATAACAGGGAGCAGCTTTGTCCATACGTGTTTGATGTTTGCTGTCTGTGCCTGTTTCAGACCAGACCTCACCTCTTACCACCATATTTTTCATATGCTGTTCGTGCACCTTAATTTTGGGGTGTTAATTATTGTTTTATGTCTTCAGAATAGGGTCTGACAAAGAGATGTTCTCATACCAGGTGCGTTTGAGGAATGTTAGAGGCTTAGAGAATGTTCAGTCTACAATAGCAGATCCCACTTCAGCAGGTGGTTAATAGAACTAGATTAAAAGACATCTCGAATTGAGTGGTTGAGAAGAATTCAGAGTGACCTTTGCTTTCTAGCCCCAGAAGTTTCCAGATCCCTTTGTGTTTGTTTGTATTCTGCTCTCATCCAATGTTTATCCCCTTGGAAAACTGCAGAGGCTCTGGAAGTCTTGCCCGTGGGAAGGTAGGACAGTGCTAGTTAACACAGATGTACGAAGAGCTGTCAGAGCCCACTGAGTCCTTCCTCACCCAGGGCTTCAGCAGCCCCTTGGTGCCCCTCCTGAAATTCTGTGGAGGGAGTAGTATTTTTTGATGTCTCTGCAAATGAAGCAAAATTAAGCAGGTTCTGGAGTAATATACCCTTACAGGAATGACTCTGTCATCCGTTTAATTCAGAATAACTCAACTGTGCTGCTCAGAGGGCCTAGGCCACCTTTCTGCAAGACTCTTCTACCTGGGGAAAACTCTATATGAGGAGCCCCTAACCCTAACTCTGACCCTCCCCACACAGAGTCGTTCCTTTCTGCTTCTAGGAGATACTGTGCTGCCTCTTCTTCCCTACTGGTTCAGTCCAGCCTTCTCTCTCAGTCTGAAGTTATGTTTTATTGAGCAACCAGAAGGTGAAAACATTTGCAGAACTGATCCAAATGAAAATTAGACCCTGTTTTTCTGCTGACTCTGGGCTAGTTTCCCCCCACCTTGGTTGTGTGATTTGCACTCTGGCCCCGTGGTGCTGTGGTGAAGAAGCGGGCGGCAGTCACCAACCTCAGCGAGAGACAGAGGCGTTGTTATTGTGAAAGGAAGGGTTAAGGGCAAAGTTCTATCCTTGCCCTGAGACTGTTTGTTTGTGTGGTAAGTCGTTCAGCAAATAATGTGGACAATTGGAATGGTTGGACTCGATGATCCGGTGGGTCTCTTCCAACCTGGTTGTTCTACGATTCTGTGATTCTAATCTGACCAAAAGGGACGAGAAACATTCTCTTAGCCTGGTCAGGTGCCCGAGCTGGTCCACAGCGAAGCCTTGCAGCTGACTGTACTGGGACAATGTGGAAGGGAACGGGGAGAGAGGAATCGGTGCACAGGAGGGCTGGTGGCAGGATGGGTGTCGAGGCCTGGTTTGCTGCAGGAAACATAAGCTTGTGAATTGTGAGATCAACCATAAAAGAACTAAGGATTTCTTATTACGAATAGTTGACACTTAATGAAGGCTAAGATTTAACGTTCAATAGATTATTATTAATGACAATACATTTTTGATAATTAAATGAAAACTGCTAATTTATATTTAGTATAAATCTGTCACCTGAATACTTAGAGAGTCATAGAATCATAGAGCCACAGAATGGTTTGGGTTGGAAGGGACCTTAAAGCCCATCCAGTTCCACTCCCTCCACATCCCTTTCCACAGGATCAGGGGCTCCAAGCCCCATTCAACCTGGCCTTGAACACCTCTAGGGATGGGGCAGCCATAACACCCCTGGTCAACCTGGGCCAGGGCCTTCCTACCCTCACAGGAAAACATTTCTTCCTAAAGTCTCATCTCAGTCGCCCCTCTTTCAGCTTAAAACTATTCCTCATCCTGTCCTTACACTCCCACAAAGTCCAGGGACTGTGTATGTCTGCAGTGACTGTGTGGAATGCAGCCATTCTCCATAAAAATTAATTAGTTAGAGCATCTTCACCTTTGCTTTAAAAACCCATTGTGGTTCATGTCTTGTGTCTCTTTTTTCAAAAACTTGTGTATGACCAGAGTGAAAAAAATTCACTGAACAGTTTAAGAATTTTTGCAGGTTAAATTTAGTTACTTGCTGGAATCAGTTGAGTAATAATTAAATGAGGAATGAAAAGTGATGATGGACACCGCATGCTCTTGGTGTGTACACTCCAGACCTCCGAATACACAGAAGCCCCTTGAGAAATGTGTTTTCAGTGTTCGTGGTGCTCCCTCGTTGCTTAAAACGTGAAGAGGAGGCTTTTGGATGTGTGATAGTTAGCAGCTATTTATTCCTTTGAGGAAGTAAGTCCTGCTTCTCACAGTTCTTGCACAGTTGTCGTGTCAGCTCTACATTTTAAGGGAGCAGTAATGTGCTTAGCAAAGACTTCAAGGTCTTCTGTGTGCCCCACAAAGAAGCCCGTGGGCAGCATCAGGCTCTGACAGGCCTGCTTTGTTTTGCTCTTTTTTTTTTCCGGGTCCTGTGCTTGGGGCACAACAACCCTGTGCAGCTACAGACAAGGAGACGTCTGGCTGGAAAGCTCCCTGGAGGAGAGGGACCTGGGGGTGTTGGTTGGCAGCCAGCTGAACATGAGCCAGCAGTGTGCCCAGGTGGCCAAGAAGGCCAATGGCATCTTGGCTTGGATCAGAAATGGTGTGAGCGGCAGGTCCAGGGAGGTTCTTCTCCCTCTGGACTCGGCACTGGTGAGACCGCTCCTGGAATCCTGTGTTCAGTTGTGGGCCCCTCAGCACAAGAAGGATGTTGAGGCTCTGGAGCGAGTCCAGTAAAGAGCAACGAAGCTGGTGAAGGGGCTGGAGAACAGGCCTTATGAGGAGCGGCTGCGAGAGCTGGGGGTGTTTATCTGCTAAGTGATTTAAAACTAAGACACTGGGACTGCTATATCTGACGCTTTTTAGCAATCTCTGAACTTTCTCTTCCAACCTGGTGATTCTATGGTTCTATGATTCACGACCCAGCCTGGACAGTCCAGGGATCGCTGGGGTAAGACCTTGGGTCTCCCTGCAAAATTAATGGGATTGGTACCCACTGGGCTAAATGGAGGCAGGATGATGCCAAATGATCGGTCCAAAATAGAATTTGTTTGCACAAACATTCTTAGGAATAAGATTGGCATTGGCTGCTGAATCTGGATTAAGGGAACAGAATGAGAGAGAGTGAAGTGCAAGAACACCGCCTGGCCTCCAGTCCTCCTCCTCTTCTCTGCGAGTGGCAGGCACTCTGCTAAAATGGCCCCTCCAGAGTCCTAGTTATGGCTTCTTGATGGGCCTGCACAGAGCTTTGTCTAGGAAAGTTGTGGAACTGAGTTTGGGGTGACTTAGGGGAGGGCTCTGAGGTATCATTCTTCCCCTGCTCTCCCTACCAGCAAGTTTGCAGCATGACCTCTTTCTCAGGCACTGTCAGAGGCTGCTCAGGGAGTTGGTGGAGTCCCCAGCCCTGGAGGGGTTTAAGAGTTGGGCAGCTGAGGTGCTCAGAGGTCTGGTTTGGTAGTGGGCAGGTACAGTTGGGCTCAAAGATCTCAAATGTCTTTTCCAACCTAGTGATTCTGTGATTCTCTGGGCGACAGATGCAGCTGGGCTTCTTGTGTGAGCGACATGAGGTGGTGAAGGTCGCTGCTGCCGTCTCAACAGGGCAGCAAAACAAGTGGTTTAAGGCAACCAAATTGAATCAGTCCCTTACATGGAACACATTTGACCTTTACCAGTTTGGAAAGCCCTTTGCTATAAATTAGAATCATAGAATCATAGAACAACCAGGTTGGAAGAGACCCACCAGATCACTGAGTTCAACCATTCCTATCAAACACTAAACCATGTCCACCCGTGCCTTCAACACCTCTAGAGAACGTGAATCAACCCCTCCCTGGGCAGCCTCTGCCAGTGCCCAGTGACCCCTTCTGTGAAAAATTTTTTCCTAATGTCCAGCCTGAACCTCCCCTGGTGGAGCTTGAGATCATTCCCTCTTGTCCTGTCCCCTGTCACTTGGGAGAAGAGCCCAGCTCCCTCCTCTCCACAAACTGCCTTCAGAGGTGGTTGTTCAGCCTGTGATCCAGATAGACAAGAGAGGGACAGGAGCACCCTCCCTCTGCTAACCAACGAAAGAATATGGATCACTGGCCTCTAGCAGAGGTCTGAAAACAGTGTTCATGAGCAACTCAATGGAGAGGCATTTCATTTCCATTCCTTTTTATATCTGTATATATCCTTTCATTGTGACTTAAAATAACAGCGAATGCTGTGTGGCAGCTGTAGAAAAGGGGAGTGTGAGCTCTGGTGTTCAACTAGGGGAAAGTTCATGGGCTGTGGAAGCAGCTACTGCTGCCAGCATTCAGTACCTGTTGGGTTGAGGCAGAGGCAGCTTCTCCCCGACTGAAATTCACATGCTGCATCTGGACACATGCACTTGCACGCAGTTTCCCAGGACTTTCTTCCCCAAACCCAGAAGGCTGATGCTAGTACAATTTACTTGACTTATGGAATTATGGAAATACCATTAAGTTTTTGGTTAGGGAATGTTTTTCCATCTTAAGTTAAAGGAATTTAAATGAAAATGCGTATAAATATGGGTTTCCTGTTTTGCTCTGCTGTTGTTTCTAGTCTTTGTGGAACCTGTTTCAGAGCCAAAAATATGCTGGGTTTTGTAGGATGAGGGAATGGCTTCTTTGTGTTTTAAAAGAGCAGCTTAATCCACAGGTGTCCTCTGTGGGGTTTTGTGCTTGTTACTTCCATGCTTTTAGCACTAATGTTGGATGTGGTGTGGTAGCCTCTTTTGCCTGCCTGTGATCCGAACTGCTTGGCTTTTTTTCAAACCTCTTTGTGGAAAAGTATTCCTGGAACCATAGAGTCACAGAATGGTTTGGGCTGGAAGGGACCTCAAAGCCCATCCAGTTCCACCTCCTGCCCTGGGCGGGGACACCTCCCACTGGATCAGGGGCTCCAAGCCCTATCCAACCTGGCCCTGAACCCCTCCAGGGATGGGGCAGACACCACTGCCCTGGCCAACCTGTGCTGGTGCCTCACCATCCTCATCATGAAGAAATTCTTCCTAATGTCTGATCTAAATCTTCCCCCTTCCAGTTTAAAGCCATTCCCCCTCATCCTATCACTCCAGGCCCTTGCAAAAAGCTACCCCCCTGCTTTCCTGGAGCCCCTTTCAGAACTGGGAGCTGCTCTGAGGTGTCTGTGGAGCCTTCTGTTTTCCAGGCTGAAAAACCCCAACTCTCAGCCTGTCCTCATGGCAGAGGTGCTCCAGTCCTCAGTTTATCTTTGTAGCCTCCTCTGGACTTGTTCCAACAGTTCCCTATTGCATTGGGGATTCCAGAACTGGACACAAGGCTGCACATGGAGACTCACAAGAGTGGACCAGAGGGGAGTGTCACCTCCCTTGATCTTCTGGTCACTATCTTCTCAGTTTTTCTCTCTTATTATTCCTTCTGCACTCCTTCCCTGTCTAAGGCATTGCTGTTTCTTATTTATCTTGAGGTACTCGTGTTCCCATTGCTTGTATTACAAAGCCTCTTGTGAATTTAGGATGTTACCCAGGTGAGGCTGACATAGTGATTTTCTGTTTGCACATCTGGGTAATTCCTGCTTTTTTTTGCAGGTGTTTTCATCGTTGCAGCGAAGCGAACACCCTTTGGGACCTACGGAGGGCTGCTCAAGACCTTCACTGCCACCGACCTGACGGAACATGCTGCTCGAGCTGCCTTGACCGCGGGCAAAGTGTCTCCTGAGATCGTTGACAGTGTCATTGTCGGCAATGTCATGCAGGTTGGTAGCGTGGAAATGTACTGGCTGGTGATTATTCCATTGCCTCTTTTGGTGCGTTCCTATAGATAGTTACCTCTGCTTTGCAGCCAGGAATAAACCCAAGGAGTGGATGTGGGATGGGTGAGTTGCATTCATAGTGTCGTGTTTCCTGTTGGTGTTTAAGGGACATACCCTGCGTATTTGTGATATTATTGGGAGCAGGGCTCAACTTTCCTTTTTTAGTGCCAAAGGTTGTTTAAACATGGGCAAGCTGATTTAAAAATGTGGCTGCATGGAATGGTTGGTTGCTAATCCGTGTACAACTTTCCTGTTTTAATGACTTGAGCTGTGGAACTCAGTGAACTGAATCGTACAAATCCCTTTGTTTCTGGAGACTGCAACTGATATGAGCCCATTTCCCTTGAGTTCTCTAAACAGATTTAAGAGTGAATATGAGTTTGCTTTGAGCTGGAAAGGCACATACCTCTCTCAGCTCAGGCATTTGGGCTGTTATCCTTTCTAAAGACCTTGTGACTAGATGCCATTGTGTACAGGGCACCTCACTGCAAAACCACATTTACCCTCATATCTGGATCAGGGTCTTTGTTTTAGGCAAGACAGCAAAGAACTTTTCAGGTTTGGTTTTCTTTTTTGTTCTGATTTCACCATTATTAAAGGTCAGTATCCTTGCACTCAGTTCTTCAAGGGTGCAGGAGAAACAAATAGCTGATAACTTCATGATAAGTGAACAAACATACAATATTCCTTCAGGATTTTAAGACAGAAGAGTAGCTTTTGATTATTCGGTCTCCTAGAGCTACCATCTCACCTACTTTTATTCAAATTTTTAGGTTCTGTAAGAATTTGTGACCTAGAAAAAAAAATGCTGTATCTAAAACTCTTATAATAGTTTCACATTAAAAAATCATTCTCCTAGTAAAAAAAAAGTCTTTTCCTATTGAAATTACATTTCTGTTCTTTTCTATCATACTTCCCTTTCTCAGTAGATTTTCTTTTTTTAGTCCTGGATTCATTTCAAGTACTATATGATTAAATAACTATAACTCTATGACCATTTTGAACTCCCCTTCTTCAGCAGGAGTGGCTTGGTTAACTTTTTTTCCTGAATTTGCATTGGCAGGGACCAGTGTGCGCAGAACTTTGTCTTTATGATACATTTAAGGACATAATCAGTCAATTTCACTTAAGCTGAAGGAGGGGAGGTAGAGATGAGATCTTGGGAAGAATTATTTTGCTGTGAGGGTGGGGAGGTCCTGGCCCAGGTTTCCCAGAGCAGGGGTGGCTGCCCCGTTCCTGGAGGGGTTCTAGGACAGGTTGGATGGGGCTTGGAGCTTCTGATCCAGGTGTCCCTGTGGTACTTTGCTTTCCAAATAGAAATATGATAGAACTATCTTCAAAGAGTTTTGGAGAAATGTGGTCAGTGTCCACCTAGAACATCGTAGTCATGAAATTTCTCAAGGTTGATATCAAGCAGTGGTGACCTCTCCACATTTTCTCACCCTGTCTTGTCTTTGTGGGGGCCTTTTCTTGTTAGTCTGAACAATTACGTTTTACGTTGAAACAAACAAACAAAAAAACCCAAAAAACCAGACCTTATGAGGAAGTGACAGGGGACAGGGTGAGAGGGAATGGCCTCAAGTTCCGCCAGGGGAGATTTAGGCTGGACATTAGGAAAAAGTTTTTAACAGAAAGGATCATTGATCACTGGCAGAGGCTACCCAGGGAGGTGATGACAGGGAGGTGGATGGGAAGGCACTGGGTGGACAAAGTACTGAGGGGCAGGGTTTAGTGTTTGATAGGAATGGTTGGACTCAATGGTCCGGTGGGTCTCTTCCAACCCAGTTGTTCTATCATTCTATGAATTGCTGCTTCCCAGTCTAGATTAGGTTCCCTGTCAGTCTGGTGTGTGGTACTGTTTAGTAAATGAAGGATAAGGGAAAACACAGTCATTAGTTGTTAAGGTTGGAGAAGACTTTTAAGTTGATCCAGTCCAACCTTCAGCCTATCCCCACCATACCTACTGAACCGTGTCCCCAAACGCCATCTCTACAGGGTTTTTGAACCCCTCCAGGGTTGGAGACTCCACACTGCCCTGGACAGCCTCTGCCAGTGCTTCCTGTAAAGAGTTTTTTCCTAATATCCAATCTAACCCTCCCCTGGCACAACTTTGGGCCGTTTCCCTTGTTACCTAGGAGAAGAAACCAACAACTGACTCACCACAGACTCCATGGAGAGAGCAATAAACTCGTTACATAAGACCTCAGGTTGGCCTCAACCTTAACATCTCTAGTCCTGGTTTTGGCCTGATGTCTTGCCTTTATGACACAGAATTTCTTTGAAATGTGTGTTAAGACATTGACCCTCTTCAGCCATACAGTGTGGGGTGGTTTTGAATCAAAGTGACTTTGTATTTCTGCTGAACCTACGCTGTCTTCTGTCACTGATGCCGTCGCACCGTTTTGACTTTCCACCCAGACCTTTTACTTTCCAAAGAAATTGGAGTGTAGCAAAAGCTCATGTTTGTTCTTCCAACAGAGCTCCGCAGATGGGATTTATATTGCGAGACATGTTGGTTTACGTGTGGGAGTCCCCGTCCCAGTTCCAGCCCTCACTGTCAACAGACTTTGTGGCTCGGGGTTCCAGTCCATTGCCAATGGATGTCAGGTACAAGGCTTTGTCTTTCTGTATCAGTCTGTTAACTTGAGAGAATAAATATGCAGAAATGCACACTTCATGTTTGGTATGAGTCTTACAATGGATTTTTAGCTGCCATTGGTAGACACTTGCAGTTGTCCTGCATGGTTTTGTGCAAGAGCTCAGCCTCCACAGTACCATATTTTCTGCTTCTAAAAACCATCACTGTTGCTATTTTGAATTTAGCATAAGGAATGCAACAAGTGTGAACTGGTGAATTAGAGCTCAGCTCTGCAGCGGTTGCATTCTGTGATGGCCTTTGTGGGGTTATGGGGCATCGGAACTACCACAGAAGGCTTTCATCTTTTGACCATTATTTATGTTCTCTCCTGGCCAGCTATGTAACAAGTAGAATCATAGAATCATAGAACAACCAGGTTGGAAGAGACCCACCAGATCATCGAGTCCAACCATTCCTATCAAACACTAAACCATGTCCCTCAGCAACTCATCCACCAGTCCCTTAAACCCCTCCAGGAAAGGTGAATCAATCCCCTCCCTGGGCAGCCTCTGCCAGTGCCCAATGATCCTTTCTGTGAAAAACTTTTTCCTAATGTCCAGCCTGAACCTGCCCTGGTGGAGCTTGAGGCCATTCCCTCTCGTCCTGTCCCCTGTCACTTGGGAGAAGAGCCCAGCTCCCTGCTCTCCACAACAACAAGAGGTCTCCCCTCAGCCTCCTCTTCTCCAGGATAAACACCCCCAGCTCTCTCAGCCATTCCTCATAAGGCCTGTTCTCCAGCCCCTTCCCAAGCTTTATTGCTCTTCTCTGCACTNGGCATTTGGCCTTGTTAAACCTCCTGCCATTGGTCTCTGCCCAGCGCTCCAGCCTGTTCAGATCGCTTTGCAGAACCTCCTGACCCTCCACACATCTACCCAGCTTAGTGTCATCTACAAACTTGCTACGGGTGTACTCGTCACCTTCATCCAGGTCATTGATAAAGACATTGAACAGGGCTGGACCCAGTACTGAGCCCTGGGGACTTATTTCATTTGTCCATGCAGAGCAGTGGTCTGTGGCTGGCAGTGGTCTAGATTTTACAAAATGAAAAGGTATTTCATGAGTATTTGAGCAACCACATAGGTGTGTTTTAAAAGAAAACAGTAGTCCTCATGGGCTGGAGAATAATTTAAGGTCTGATTCTCTAAAAAGGAAAAATTGTGGAAGACAGTGTGAGTTAAGGTTACACCCAGTTCCACCCCCTGCCATGGGCAGGGACACCTCCCACTGGATCAGAGGCTCCAAGCCCCATCCAGCCTGGCCCTGAACCCCTCCAGGGATGGAGCAGCCACAGCTTCTCTGGGCAACCTGGGCCAGTGCGTCCCAACCCTCAGTGTGAATAATTTCTTCCTAATGTCTAATCTAAATCTTCCACCTTCCAATTTAAAGCCATTTCCTCATGTCCTGTTACTGCAAGCACTTGTAAAAAGCCCCTCCCCACCTTTCTTGGAGCCCCTTCAGGAATGGAAGCTGCTCTAAGGTCTCCCTAGAGCCTTCTCCAAGCAGAACAACTTCAACTCTGTCTGCCTGTCCTCATAGCAGAGCTGCTCCAGCCCTCAGATCATCTTTGTAGACTCCTCTGGACTGATTCCAACAGTTCTAAGTCCTTTTTCTGTTGGGGGATTCCAGCACTGGACACAGGACTCCATGTGGGGTCTCACCAGAGCAGAGCAGAGAGGCAGAATCCCCTCCCTTGCCCTGCTGCCCATGCTGCTTTGGATGCAGCCCAGGACACGGTTTCTGGGCTGTGAGCGCACATTGCTGGCTCATGTTGAGCTTCTCATACCCCAGCACCCCAAGCCCTTCTCCTCAGGGCTGCTCTCAATCCCATCATCCCCCAGCCTATACTGAATTTGTGGGTTACCTGGACCGAGGTGTAGGACCTTGCCCTTGGCCTTGTTAAAACTCATGAGGCTGAACATCATTTCATCTGTGTCCATTCCAGTACACCAATAATCATTTTAAGGAAACAGAATCTTTGAGTGATCTAATGGCGGATCTAAGAATCAAGGCTTTCAGGTTCTTTACTTTTTGCCAATGATGAATGAGTGTGTTTGGGGAGGGTTTCTTTTGGAAGCTTTCCTGGCTAATATTTTCTAAAATTATATCCTATATTTTTTAGAGTCATAAGCTCTACTTTCAGACTTTGATGTTTGATTTGTGTCCCTTTTCAGAAGACTGGGAGTCCCCTCAAAAAAAAGTTCAACCCTCTGTGAACTTAACCACAAAGCAGGCAGATGTTTAATGGCTTTGTTACTTGATCCTTTTATGTATCATCTGTGCACCCATGTTCTTTTCATCCTTCATTGATGAAGTCATTCCTTGCTGAAGGAACAGGGAGTGAGAGACCCCAATCTTAATAGAACGATAAACCCTTCATCAATGCACACACGGTCAAGCATGAATTCATTCTGTTTATGTGGCTTTGTAGGTGACAAGGTCTTTCTATAAAACACTTTCTATTATGTTACTAAAATGTCGAACTAAAACTTAGGTCTGATTTGTTTTTCTATTAACAGGAAATTTGCCTCAATGACTCAGAAGTTGTTCTGTGTGGTGGAGCTGAAAATATGAGTCAGGCTCCGTACGCGGTTCGAAACATTCGATTTGGAACCAGATTAGGAGCAGAGCTCAAGGTCTGTACTTTTTTTTTACTTCTTATTTTCCTGTAAATAAGATCCTGTTTGCAGAGCAATGTTATGTATTGGACCTCTAGACACTATATCCTTGCCCTTGAAATTTTTGGAGATTAGATCCAGATTTAGTTGTTCAAAGCATTTATCCATGATTCAGATGTTATCATAGAATCATTAAGGTTGGAGAAGACCTCTAAAATCATCCTGTCCAACCCTGAGTCCAGCACCACTGTGCCTCTTGAACTACATCCTCAAGTGCCACAGCTACATGGTTTTTGAATCCCTCCAGGGTTGGTAACTCCACCACTGAACCCAGGATTTGACATGTGGCCTCATTAGTGCCAAGTGCAGTAGCTGATCCCTTCCCTGCTCCTGCTGGTCACACCAGGGCTGATCCAGTCCAGGATGCTCTTGGCCTTCTTGACCACCAGGCAGTTTTGTTAAGCCTGGTAGTTTTCCAATTTTTCCAAAGCTGTCATCCAACATGGAACGGGAATTCAGAGTACCAATAGACCCTTAGTGCAAAACTTAGTTTGCTTGGTACATCCCATGAAAGANTGGTTTTTGAATCCCTCCAGGGTTGGTAACTCCACCACTGAACCCAGGATTTGACATGTGGCCTCATTAGTGCCAAGTGCAGTAGCTGATCCCTTCCCTGCTCCTGCTGGTCACACCAGGGCTGATCCAGTCCAGGATGCTCTTGGCCTTCTTGACCACCAGGCAGTTTTGTTAAGCCTGGTAGTTTTCCAATTTTTCCAAAGCTGTCATCCAACATGGAACGGGAATTCAGAGTACCAATAGACCCTTAGTGCAAAACTTAGTTTGCTTGGTACATCCCATGAAAGAGCTGTTTATAATATAAAACATTTTCTGGTGCAGGAGACCGTGAAGTAGAGACAGATACAGTTTAGGTCAAGCTGATAAGGCTAGCAGTGGGTAGATAGGCTGATAAAGACCACGTATGTCTCCCCAGTTATAAGCATCCCTCGATTTTAAAAATGGTAAATTGTAATTAAATCCATTGACAGAAATTATTTTTGCATTGTGTTCTGAAGGTACATCCTCAGGAAAATTTGCCACAGGGTCCAGTTCTGCTCTGATAATTTATTAAGTGGATCATAACCAGTGTCAAAACACTGAGTTAGGATATTTCAGTGTTTCAGCCATTTGGTTTTGTTATACTGTTACCCCATTACGATGATGTTGAATATGAAGAGTGCGCGCCCTGTTCTGTGTGTGGCTTGGTGACAGCTTCCATAACAACAGGGGACACCTTTACAGGGCTGCTAACTGAGTCTCTGTAGGTGCCACCTTGTTCTTATAATGAAGATAATTTCATTAGGTGTTTGCAGGTGAATGAAGGATTTAACTTGCAGAACTTTAGTTAGGTCAGGCATGGGTATTTTCTCATCCCTAGAAACCTTTCACTCAAGTAAGGAGATGGAGGAGTCACCATCCCCGAAGGTATTCGAAAGATAGATAGATGGATGAGGTGCTCAGGGATGTGGTTTAGTAGTGGACAGGTACAGTTGGACTGAGTCATCTCAAAGGTCTTTTCCAAACAAATGATTCTATGATTTCACCTGGCAGTAGAGAAAGAGCCAGAGAGTCAGCAGGATGCTGTGTTTTCATAGAATCATAGAACAACCAGGTTGGAAGAGACCCACCGGATCATCGAGTCCAACTGTTCCTATCAAACACTAAACCATGCCCCTCAGCACCTCATCCACCCATCCCTTAAACACCTCCAGGGAAGATGAGTCAACCCCCTCCATGGGCAGACTGTTCCAGTGACCAGTGACCCTTCCTGTGAAAATTTTTTTCCTAATGTCCAGCCTGAACCTGCCCTGGTGGAGCTTGAGGCCATTCCCT
>WAAB01000401.1:0-15974 GCA_013389865.1 Piaya cayana
AAAGAACTGTATTAGCTTTTTTTATACAGTTATGATTCTTCTTCCAGCTATGTAATTTCATTGTAATTTTAGAGCCATACTGCAGCAAAACTCAAGGGATTTCACATACAGGGGTGTTTAATGCTCAAAATGTCTTTAGTTGTACATTACTATTCACAAAGGGTTTGGTTTTAAAAAACATTCTTTTGAGCAGTAAAATATTTTCAGGAGTTACCAAATGAATAAGAAAGAGGACTGGGTAGAAAAAAAATACACTCCCCAAAATATATTTGAGAGGCTCAGTTCTCATGTATGAGCTCCTATTAGAAGGTTAGTAATAGTAGTAGAAAATTACTCTTGGATTATTGCTTCCTGTGCAATGGAGTGTTATTCAGAACATAATGGAGACAAATTCATTGTTCGGAAAGTGTGGAAATATTTGTGCCTGGAGAAGGCCAGGCATTGGATGTTGACCCCACAGTCATTTAAAAGCCTCGGTGAGGCCATGTGGTGGCTGATCAGAACGTGTTTTCTGACAGTGCTGAAGAAGTACTCTATAGAGCTGGCATGCCAAAGACCTCGAAGATTAATCTGTATTTACATTCACAGGGATTTCACACGGCATTGATAAGAGGACAAATGACAGCCTGTGATGATATGCTAATCTCTGTGATATAAGCACTTACAGTTTAGAACTATTCGTGTCTGAAGTGGTAGCTATATCTGTAGTTATAACTGACTAAGTATTCTGTTTAGCTGCTCTGTTTTCAGTTGCTCATGAGTTTTTTAAAACTGATATTTTAGCCTGATATGTTCCATGCCAGTTATTTTGCTTAGACTCAAATGTTCGGGATAGACAAGTGAAAATTTTGAGAAATATCTTGTCCAGAGTAATCCTTATTCTCTACTCCAACTACTTTTTGAAGAGATGTAGTACGCTGTGATGAAGAAATTTCATTTATAGGTCAAAATAAGCAATGTACTCTTAAGCTCCTGCCTGAAAATCCACCCAAATTTGAATCCATCAGTTCAGGCTTTAGACACATTCTGCAGAGCTTCTTAAGGGTTAGCTACCAGTAGATTTTCACAGGCAATTTGCTAAGGGCAAGATGCAGCTCCCAGTGGTCACCAGAATGCCAAAACAAACAGAAATGGACCTGGGCTGCACTGGACAACCCATGTGAGCTGCATGAACAACAACTTTCTACTAAGAAATACGGCAGAAAGTTCTACTACTCACTCTTATCTCAGAATAGTGCATCAAAGTGGGAGCAAGAGATGACCTTGAGCTGTAATCCAGCATTTTCTGCTAACTATACTTTCAGTACCATCAAAGAAGCTTTCATAAAAGGAACTGATTTTTATTACTATTATTATTATCTGCCAATTATTTTTGTTATTACTACTACTATTATTATTATTTGCTTGCAAGTCTGCGAGCCCAGAAAATTAAGATTTTTCACAGTTAGAAACACGAGTGAAAGGATGTGGAACAGGGCACTCAGCTTAAGCAAAAAAGATCAAACATTTTCACAGAAAGTAGACTTTCAGTGGAAATTTCATTTGGTCGGAAAACCAGTTTTCTCTCACACAGCCACAGTAAAGGAAACAATTTCAATCAACTCTACTTATTCTCCTTTGCTGGAAATAGGTAAATAGCACTAACTCAGATTTATTAAAGAAGCAATTGAGAGGCTGCACTGGAGAAACAAGCAGGTCTGTAAGCTGAACCCATGTTTCTAATTTTCCACATATATTCTCCTGATCAATTTGATATACCATCTATGTAGATCGCCGTGCTCCTCGAATCCCAGAATGGAAACCAGAATTTCCACTTCCTAACAGTTATTTGCTGCACAACAGGATCCAAATTTTTGAACCACAACCTCTTCTCTACACTAGTTTGTAACTAATCATCATCTTTACTACGTAGATCAAAAGAAAGAAATCTATAAAAGAGAAGGGAATTTCAGGAGGATGGAGGGGATGGGAGTGGCTTTGCTTATCAAGCAAACATTGTTAATTATTAATATTTGCTTATTCTTGAAAGCTAGGAAGCTCAGTTGTAAATATATTCTTTAAAAGAAGTGTTAAACTTGCAAAATCCAAACCTCAAGGCTTAAAAATACCACCATTAACCTTCCCCTGCGTCCACTGGGAAAGATTCTATAAAACATAAGAATCTAGCTCAGTGAATTTTAGGTGATGAAAAAGTAGTCATAAAGTCATCTAAGTTTGTCATTTGGTTCAGCGTATAGAGAGCATGAAAAATGCAGGTGAGGTAGACAAATTTCTCTCCAGTGAGCTACCTTTCTGTAGCTAATTTAGACTGGAATACAGACTTTAAAACTAATAATTGAAGTAAGTGAAAAAATTCCTACTTCTACAGTTTTGTAGGAACCCACAATTAACCTGAGAGTGAAGGCAAGGGAAGGAAAGGGAGTTGAAATGGAAAAAGATGTACAGCGGCATGTTCTCAAAAAGTTAAGTTTTGTGGAATAAGAAGAAATTTTGTCTGTTCCACATAACCTTTGCACCCTCAGGCCAGGTTTGCTTTGGTGGACTTTGGTTTCTGAGAGAGTTCTTCTAGGAACAAGGACAATATCTGCAGTGCCCCCAGTGAAGGTGCCCCTGCTCTGCAGGCTCCTAGGCTGTCTCTAGAGCTGTGTAGGTGCACTGCTGTTGCCTGCCCATCAGGTTATGCTCAGAGATATGACAGATTCAATTAGACCTTGCTGCTTGCTAAGCCAGTTTCTTTTACTGCCACTTTCCTGATTGGATGTGGTCACTCCTGCTTTTCATGTGAACAAGCTACTTGTATGAGAGCTGCTGCTTTCCAGGCAGGCAATAACTGACCTCAGTCCCACCACCACAACCAGAAGCTACAGATGTCAGATGAGGAGCAAGAACTCAGGAACTTCATATTCTACAATGAGACACAACAAGCCCCACTCTCTGGATCTCATAGAGGAATTGATTGCCATATGTCACCAGGAAAATTAATAGGAAAAATTGATCCAGATATACACCATAAATCATCATGTATTTTACAAAATCTACTCAAGTTACATTCAAACTGTTCTAAATCCTTCTACAGTACTCAGACACTTCCAGTATGATTTCTGAAAGAACTGGATAAAAGAGGGTAAAAGGGAGGTTGACAAATCCCAATACCTACGTGCATCAATCAATCCAGTGATTGGGTATGTTTGTGCTGTTTGCCAAAACCTGCAAGAAACCAAACCCTAGAGACAACCACTATAAAAACAGTATCACAAAGGACAAGGAAACACCAAAATGGGTCGTTTTAGTGTCTATATTGAAAGCAAAATTGTCCCAGACACTTTTGAAATGTCACTGCATTGCTAAATGTAAATGCTGCAAAGAGGATAATACCAATCTAGTAATCCATTCCCCATTTAATTAATTAACTTTCATTTAAAATTACTTACGAGTTTTGCTTACATAGAAATGTCTAGAAAAGTAATGGGTAAACATAATGACCCATTCTTCACCCATATGACCAACGGGGTGGCGTGTTCCAATCATATACTTCAATTAATTAATTAATTCAACTCCTTTGAAGTCCAGAAAATGAAGATCACCAGTTGTCACTGTGTTACTGAAAAGGTTACCAGGATAAGACTTGGCTCTCAGAACCTTCTTATTTCATAAAAGAGGCCCTTTCTTTGCAGCTGGTTTCTCATCTTACTGATTACCTGTTACATGAGAAATTTCAGTCTGGCTTCAGGCCTGGACCCAGCCCAGAGCCTTCTGTCAACAGGGTTTGTTATAATTTATTTATTGTAATTCAGAAACCCATTAAACCAGGCCTTTATCTGGCTTGCGGCACTGGAAGCATTTGGTATGGTTGGTCAGTGAACGCTGGACCACCTTCAACACCTTATGAAACTTTCAGCTTGGAAGTTAACATGAGGCAGACCCCGCTTCTCAAAGATGTAAGTGAATACTTAAGTCCCAATGTAATGAATGGGACTTAATAGCTGCTAAAAGTTAAGCATACGCTTATGTATTTTTATACAGAGAGCAGAATTGCCCTGCACTTACAGAAATGGAAGAGCTCAAGTGTTTTGGAGCCTTGGAGCTTTATTTCTGAAAGAAAAGGGGGTTTGTGACTTTTTTTTTAACGTTTTTCACACCTCTGCTGAGAAAAAAAATATATTGTTCATGAAAGAATTTTCAGTGCAATGTGTCAGGCTGAGAAGTCTTTCAAGGCTTAATAAATTCTTTCAGATAGAACTGTGAAAAGTACAAGTCAAACTGGATTTTTTCCCTCGGCTTTGTTTCAGGAGCTAAAACCGAATCACTTTTGGGTATTTCCTAAAGATCTTGCTCATCTGTGTTACGCTAACACAAGATCCCTAGATGTAGCCAGAATTCACTTATATCTTTCACTAGTCGAAAATTTGGGATTTATTCTGTATCTTGCACTAATCCATGTAGTTTAAAGATGAGATCAGACTCTTGAACAGTGGATGAATGATTCTGTTACTCCTCTGCCACTTTTCTGTCTCAACACATACAGTTCAAGAATAAACAATGGAAAACACACATTTTTTTCAGCAAAAAAATGGTTTGAAATTACAGACAATAATTTGGGCTATAAATGCTAGAAAGAAACTGATAAAAACTAGAAGCTAGCCTCATCGTTGTTAGTTCTAGAGACAATACTTTTGCATTCTTCATATAAAATGGAAAATTAAGGGCTGTAACTAATGCTATTTAAAACTTACCTTCCAAGTGGTTTTTTTTCTTAGAAGAAAGAACCAATATATATATTTTGCCAGTTCAGATTTCATCCATAGAACAAGGGAGGTATCTTTCCTTTAGACAACATATACTAGTAGGAAAAAAGATCTCTAGAGCAGTGGGGAGAAAGAGAACTGGAATATTACATTGCAGTAAAAAAAATAAGCTAAAAGATTAGATGTTGTGTTTTATAAAATACAAGAGCCAAAACCCAGCTTCCTGAAACTCCTAAAGGAAATATCAGTATGTTGGCTAGTCTACTTTTCATTATCACTCTGTGGTTTAGGAGTTGTTGTTTTCTCCCCATAACACCCCTTCGTCCCCTTTTTATTTTAAGAATTTGAGTCCAAAATCTGTAAATGCATTTATCATATGCTTTAGGGACATATTCAAATAACAACTTGTATGAATGCTTTAAATTATCCTGAAGAACGCAAGCACAATTTAAGATGCTTCTGGCCTGAGCTATTAATGAGGTTACAGAACATTAATGGTGGAATTTGTCTGCACAATTTGCTCTAAAAAAGCATGAGTTACACATAAAAATCGATGTCCCTGAGTTTTGATTTTCAGATAAGCCTTTGCAAGGCTGCAATAAGCTCACCACTTCTACAGCTTTAACAAAGCATGAACACATTTGAAAGAGAAGTTAAAGTAGATAAGACTGAAGACGTGACTCACTACGTCCCTTGCTGTATGACTACATTCAGATACATAACACAGCCATTCTTATGTTTAGGTAAAACTCTGTAGGAACAGCATTGCATTCAAATATAACAATTTCTTTAGCTTTCTGACTCCCCTTCAAATTCCTTTCATCTAGTGCTTATTAATTGTGCTTTATTAATTATGCCATATCACAGTTAGAAAATCTAACTCAAAAAACTTCTTCATTGCCATCTAGCCCAGGCACAGTAGTACATCTACAAAAACATTCACCATATTCAGAAAGACAATTGGCAGACATTAGAAGGTAGCACCGAAAATCTGGTCCTGTTGAGCACATTGCCAACAACAAATAAATCAAATAACACTAATAAAGACTACAAATACTGCTATTGTACTACAAATAAAGTATAACTTCTGCAACCTATAATGTAGTACCAATTACAGCATGCAAATATGATCAGTGGAGAATCATAGAATCATAGAATAATCAGGTTGGAAGAGACCCACTGGATCATCGAGTCCAACCATTCCTATCAAACATTAAACCATGCCCCTTAGCACTGATTAAATGGTGTATGATGCACGTAAAATTAACATAAAATAAGCAATAACTTAAACATAAAGAAAAAAGATATCTTGTGCAATTACTCATCTACAGTGCTTACGTGACAGCCTCCTTTCAGAGCACCTTGCACTACAGTCAGGATTAAGCTGCTGGAACAGGAATTTTTTGGGAAAGACACCAGTGCCACCACGTCAGAGGGATCGCTACAGCCTGCAAGCATTAAAACATTTCAGGATAGGCAATAAACACACTTCAAGTTCTTTAAAGACATTCCTCCACATCTATCATGCACAATACTCCAGACTGTTGACAAGCTATCCCACACGTCTCAGCAAGAAGAGGAGTACAGACCAGTTTTTTGTTTACTGTGCTTTTCAGTCGTTGCACATGAGGAGCAAGCGTGTGGTAGGGGCTGGGCAAACCACACATGCGGAGGCCTCCAAGTCACAGGATGCAGTGAGAGAAGGTCTTGGGGGGAAAAAAAAGAATAAATAATGGCAAAACTATAGGTCAAAAAAGCTTTACTTTGAAATTTCTTCTAATACTTTCAATGTGAAATTACTGAACTGTAGAACGTAATGTGACAATTAATTTGTGTGGATTCCATAGCAAACAATTCACCTATAAACAAATAACAGAAGATATGCCAGTAGACTACCTTTCATTTGTCAGTTATAAAAAACCACCCCTCCTTCCCTTTCAACAATACCTGTCAAAAACTAGTAAAGAACAATCACACAACGACTTTAAGATTTTCACTCCAGCAGATCAAAGTATTTGTTGTTTATAGTTAAAATGTTCATCGTAAAAGCAAACTTTGATTCGCCTCTGGTAAAACTCAACTGTGAACTGTGCCAGTCTTGACTTTACTTTTCATGGAGTAAATTGCCAATCAGTCCTTTGTTTTCTTTTTTTTCTGTAATGGTCCAGACTTAACTGTAGAACATTCCACTACTAAAACTCTAACTAGATTTGCTTGTGTAAAGACTGAGTATAGGTCTAGGGGATTTGGACTAATAGCTGTAACATGATAATGTTAGAAAGTTGTCGAGCTGTCAAAATGTAAAGTACTCCAAGTACTGAAGTGTGAGGGTTTAGGTATTTGTTTCCACTGATATTAGGAAGAGTTACATGGCCTAAATTCTTTTATTTCCTCTTGTAAGTGCTCACCTCACTGCTCATCAGAAACTGGAGATGACTTGCAGAGAGATTTTGAATCCCAGCTCAAACCAGCAGTTTCACTGACCGCAACAAAAGCATTCATGCACAAAAGTGCTCATCAGAGGGAATGTCTGGCTCAATGTGATCCTGAAAACACTTTGGTTAGGAAAATTCAAAAGCATCACTGTTCTCATTTTACAGTGCGAGGGAAGACTGAAGCAGAGATGATGATTTTTCCCAAGACAAAAGGGAATACAAAGCAAAAACACTATTGTATCTTAACAGATTTAGACTATCTTGTTCACCAATTCTTTTGACATCTATCACTTGAATTAATTAGAAAATAAATAAATACAAATGAGAAAACAAAACAGAGACCTTAGGCTAGATTTTCCAAAACTGACCCCAAGCGGTTTATTAATGCAGGAAAAATAATTAAGAGTGTCAAAAAAACCTATTCTAGAGACAAAATTTTCTCAAGAATATAAATTGGTAATGTTAAGGTACTCTGGTGATATGACTCCAATAACGATGGAAAAAATATGTGGAGAGACCAATGTCCTACCAATGTGAGGAATGTAATCAGATTGGTATCTCGTGATCCTTTTGGATGCCATTTCAGAGCTCAACAAAATGCAGACGCTTCAGTTGTTAGAACACTTAACAACTCGTAATATATACTGTGCCAAGGCATATTTTGCTAGAGGCAGGATGAGTTTGTCACTTACTTCAGTAGTCAGTTTGGGGCCTAACTTAAAGTGCGGTTAAATTAATGGATAGATGTGGCCCTGCCTTGAAGAAGTAGATAAAGGAAAGTTTTAATTATTTCAATGGGACTTGGACGCAACTTCCAATCACAGAACTGGGAGAATAGCCAGAAAATATCTACATAAACTGCAATTCATATATTATATTAATTTGAACTGTATAAATTCTTCCTTCTATCCAATGCTGTGAACAGTCACATATGAAAAGCACAAACACCATTCCATAGATGATAAACATATGATGCACATGGCCAATGCATGTTCAGCACAACCGTTTCTTCAACAGCTTGATTCTCCTTTTATGTTTTCTAGCACAATGATGAGGAAGTTATACATAGACTGGGTTTTATATACATATATGGCTTCCTGTCTTTCATCTGCTCTTACATGTCATGCTGACCGATGAGCAGCGCAGACACTGAGAAAGGGAATGACACTTTTTAAATACAGTAAAGGTACAAGCGTAGCCCCAAACTAGATACAAAAATATGGGTTTTTTTCCTTCACTAATAACTCCTATAACAGTAGTAAGTCAACAACAAGGATACTGACAAGTAAAAAAACTATAGAAAAATTAAGAGTAGACATAGCTTTTAATGTTTAAGCTTTCTTGAGACTTCACTGCAAGGCCTTGTTTAAAATAACTTACAACCTTGCAAAGCTACAACTACTTAACTGAAAAATTCCTATGCTGCTTACCTGCCTCTGACTTGTTTTAGTAAGCATTTTTGCCAAATTGAGTAATTAACAATAATTTCCTTTTCAAGACGATAACAATTTTGTTATTTTTATCATTATTATACATCTCACTTTCATATGGCTCTTTATCTAGATGTCTCATAGCATTTAAAAATAACGTTGGCTTCCATTTGCAGCTGAAAAACCTAAGGTACACTAACATTTCTTGGAGTTATTTCAACACCAGTACCAACTCTAGTCTTGGTAGCNCTCTGCACCCATGTACTGTACAATGGTTGTGGCTGTTAAGTCTCCTCCGACAGTGACTGTGCTTTGAGTCCATGCTCAGGCACCACCTAAGCTGAAGCCATTGATAGATGTCCTAAGTGCAGGAGTAGTTCAAGGAGCAAGCACCATTTGGATCTCCTCCCATCTAGGCAAAACGATATCTAAACGGTGACAAAACCCCTAAGATTTAGTTTTGACTACTGGCCAGACCTTCAGCTGCTGCTCATTACTTAGATCTAGTAGAATTTGCAATTGGAAGTCTGGCCCTTGCTCTCTGAAAGTGTAGGAAGAAGTGTTGAAGACAAGCTTGGCTCTATCACAACGTTGCCATTAAACTACCTGTAAAAGATTTTAGTAGCAAATACCTAGGGCTAAATCTTTTCAGTTCCATCTTAGCTCAGGGAGAAAAAAACCAACAACTTGTTTTCAATTAAATAAAATTAATGTGTGGCAGTCAGAGATATTCAAATTCAATTCCAACAGAAACATCACTAAGTACTGTAATGTATATGCCTGCATCTTGGAAAAACTATAGTAGCTCTGAAAATTTCTCTGCAGGCTAGATCCAGTGGGCAATCAAAGACCTATAGTTCTTACAGCAAAAAGTTCCCAACAGCAATGAATTCTACAGCAACTGGCTGAATTCAAATAGCAATACGGTGAAAACTGCAGCATTTGGAATTTACTGTCTTATGGTTAATATCCTTTGGAGAAAAAACATTTGTGAGTACAGGTTTGGCTTTTTTTCCAGAAGAGCTCAAGGAGGTTGTTGATTATGTGAGGTTTTAGCTGAAGACTTAATTCGTATCTGTGTCATTAGGGCTGTGTAAGAGTCATTTGAAAGAAAAAAATTAATATACGCACACATCTGTCCCATACTGTGGTATGGAATGAGTGTAGCATAGATCTGCATATACTGTAAATTGTTCCATAATGACTCATGGATTATCTGAGGCTGCTTCAAACAGAACATTCCTGAGGGGTAAGATAAAGCTGTCTTTAACTGAGACTTATCTGGAAAAGAAAAGAAAAAGGAGCATTTAGCTGCTCAGGTGGCTTGCACTAGGGTATTTTTAAGTTCCTCTTAATCATCTTGCAATATTGGGTAATTGCTTCAGGACAGTTCTGTAAGACACTTGAATAGAAATTTCATTCAAAATATGTCCCTAAAAAGTATTAACTGATGGTCAGTAAAACAACCATAACTCCTTATCTTTTCCATGCACTTTGAGAAGATTAGTGTCTGGTTAGACCACATTAGGAGTGAGGGCAAGAATCTTTTTATATGCTAAATCCTACAGGTCATTCTCAAATATAATGAAAATTGAAAAGAAAAGATACTTCAAGATTGATAAAACCTTCAGGTATCATCTCAAAGTTACAAGATGTCTTTGAATTACAATCAGAGGAGGATTCAACCTAAAGGAAAAAAGAACATAGATATATATTTTTTATACAATGNAATGAAAATTGAAAAGAAAAGATACTTCAAGATTGATAAAACCTTCAGGTATCATCTCAATGTTACAAGACATCTCTGACTTCCAATCAGAGGAGGATTCAACCTAAAGGAAAAAAGAACATAGAGATATATATATATATTTATACAATGCTCAGGTAGCATCCTCTGAAAACACATTTTATGTAATAAAAACGTTTTTGTATTTTTCAACTCAGCTTCTGAGTTTCAGTAGCACAATAATTGGAAGTGACCCTTTGAAGGAAATATGTTCAGAAAAAAAAATCAGCAAATCATCATCTTGCTTTGCAGCTTTGTTAATTGCACATCTCCAGTGCCCAGATGAAGATCACAGTCTCTTGGCCACATTTCTCTGCCAGTGATAGGTAAAAAATTGGAAAAGTTTAATTAAATCTCCAATTCTAAAATGTTCCATAGAAATTAAGAAAAAGAGGTTGTGAAAGGTTGTAAACTTTTGGACATGCTAAAGAAATTTTTATTACCTTAACCGAGAACACACAGAGAACATATCTGAATATTTTAATCCAGATAAATGGGGGTGAAGGTGTTTATCTGTATAGTATCCAACACTTGAGAGAGAAATCTAGTACAGGAAGCTATCTTCTGGTTTAAATCCCATTCCTCATAATGCCAGCCACTACATCACACAACCCTTTCAAAACTATACTAATTCCTTTCAATAAACAGAAGCACAGATATTTTGTCATCAAAATATACTGTTTGAAAATACACTAATCCTTTCGCTTATTCATATGAGAGTGTCATGTTTGAACTTTTCAGTTACAGCTCAGTAGACACTTTGATGGCAAATATGAAGCAAATGTTTCATATACCAAGCTCAGTCCATTGCATTAATTTAGTGTCAAGGTGACATGAAAATTAATTATAACGATTAAATCTGCATTATGAAAAAAGAAGTGGAAAACTCCTACCCAGATGGAAATGCTCAAAAGCACTATTCTAAAACCTAAGTTAGGGCCAAGCAGCATGACAGAAAAAGAATCTGTGGAAATATGTTTGGTAGTTTAGATATATATTTTCAGGACCTTTGTAGATGCTATCCAACACTTTGCCAAGATTAAGGCCCAAGCTTATCCTTCTTCACCTTTTCATCCTACCTGTAGGAATTTCACTTACCTACTCTCTCTAGTTCAGGAAAAAAACCCACACAGAAGTGCAAGTGAAGTAGCTCTATTGTGGAAGAATTCTTCAAGAAGGGGCTATACACATTTCCAGTAAGAAGGGGGCCATACGTATTTTCCAAAGATTTTTGGCACTGCAGTGGGATCCCTTTCAGATTTCCAGCAGCAGTCTCCTCCTTCAGAAATATTTAATCATCTTCACTGCTGGCAAGACATCTGTTGGAAGTTTTGGAAAACTGAGAATGAAAAAAGCTCATAACTCTACAGAATTCACTAAGAGAAAAGGAGAAATAAAACCTGCACAACATTACTTAAAACTTCAAAATGTGCTGATAATAAATGGAATCTGTCTAGAAACATTCTGAAGTTGAAGTCCTGCAGTAAGCATCTCCAGAGCTAGGCACATCAGTTCTTACAATAATTTAGGAATCTACCTACTCTGCAACCTCTGTCTGAACCCCACAAAAGGTCAAAATTTCTATTCAAGTAAAGAGAACCTCCTCTCTTGTCCCAAACATATTTCTTTCCTTCTCTCCTCTTGCCACAGTTCCTTATTCTATATCCTGGGTTGGACTAGATGACCTATAAAGGTCCCTTTCAACACAAACCATTTTATGATTCTATGATCTTCTCCAGTTGTCGTAAAGCCTGCTGCTGTGTAACTCTTCTGCAATTCCTGTCAGATTAATTTCAACATTCCCATAATCTGCTGTTCAAGAAGGGTAGACTAGAAAAGCAGAATCCCCAAATATGAGAATTTCAAGGTCATCAATGCCTAGGAGTTTCAAAGAAACTTTTGTGTACCTTCATGAGAAACTATATGCGGCATTAATGATCAAGGGAGCTGGAGAGGTGCTGATGGCATCTGAAAACCAAAACAAAAAAAGAATTAGGATTTGCTGAGGAAATACTGTTTCAGTCTCTGTACATTTAGGAAAATTGACATTAAAATTCTGAAAAGGTTCTGATCTTCATCCCAATGAATCATATTTAAAGACCTTTGTGAGCAATCCTACACTGCTGGGAGTATCCACATTGTGAGACTGTCCTCAATCCTCTCACCGCTGCTCATCCTATGTTCTGTAACTATGAGAAACAATAGCTTCTGAAATTTTATCCAAGTTACATTAGCAACAAACATCACGTTATTAGACAATGGTGAGTTAAACAGAATGATAATTTCTACATTAAAAAGAGTTTAAAATCCAAGTAGACGTTGACAAACTGAAATGCTAAAGTTTACTCAAACAATGAGCTCCCTGAATTTTGGGCAAGTTATTACCCCCACCCAAAGAGAAACATATTCAGCACTATGTCTCCTGTGTGTGTAGCTGTCATAAGAAGAACTGGGTAAGATCATGTTTTCCTCTGCTTCCCATCCCTCTGGCTGCAGTAGGGGTGGCATAGGGCAGAATATTGCTATTTTTATCATCAGAAAAAGTAAAGAGGAACCTGATATTTTTCAGACTATGTAAATCAAAAACTAAAAAACCTAAATTTTTGTTTTAACAAAATAGAGTGTAAAAGCATGGATGAACCCAAACTGTAGGCAGAATACAAACACTAATTTGTATTTACGTTTTGCGTAAGTACATGCAAGGTATGTATCAGTAGATAAATGCACACACTAGAGATAAAGTAGACCGAAGTATTTTTCATGCAGATGATAACCAGACTTATCTTTATATGATGTGATTTATGGAAGCAGAGGAGTAAGAACAGCAAATCTGAAACCATTTAGTTATTTACACCAACACATGCAGAAATAGATATACGCCAGTTGTTCTGCAATATGTATTCACCATTATGCCTCTGATAACTCAGAAATGAAAATACAGATAGAGCACTGTGAGCTTTCAAGATAAAGCTGGGCAAGAAGTAATTTATCTGTTCTATGAATCTTTTAAACATTTGAAGACTGTTACGTTGTACCAGCACAAATCCAAGACCTTCAACGTGTCTCCCAATAAAATAGCAGAGGGACAATGGTAGAAGGAAACTTTTCTGTTATTGCTCTGCTCCTTAGAGAAGGGAGCTGAACTTTGGACTCTAATACTCTATGGAAATGATATGTACAGTGGGCCACAGAGTTAGCTTTTTCCAAATGTATTGAATGACATATACAGCAGATAAAAGTTGGAGCCTTTCTCTACTCCTTTTCACCTAGATAAAGTCCAAATGCTTAGAAGAGCATCTACCAAGCCTCAAGTCTTTGATTCCCAAATTGAAGCAAGCTCAGGGCTCATTTGCAAGTGCTGGTGGATATAGACAGAAGGGATTTAGTCATCAGGAAAGATTTGGTCATACTTTCCACCTCTGCGAAGTATAAAGCTAAACATTATACCCTGGCTTACCTGTGCTCTGGGATGCCAGTCTGGATAGCTCCCCCAAAGATAATTCCTCATTGGTACGTCCAGATGGCATAGCAGAAGGAACCAGGTCAAACGTTTAGTTTTGACCCTTCCCAACACCTGTGTTGAAAAATAATTGCTTAGGATGTGAAAAAGATGGGTAATAATTAGGGCAAGTATGAACAGGCCAATAACTGGGGCTTCGCTTACTCTCTTTTGTGTGTGGAACCAGTTCTGAAAGACTCAGGATGTACCCATTGATGGGGAATTACTTGGTCCCACCTTGGTTAAGAAAAAACGTCCTCTCTTCAAATGTTGACTGATTAAAACACTATGATCAAACACCTCATGGGACCTCACTTGAAACATAGTCTCCAAATTCACTTTTGTGTGCCCCCTAACAGGTATATTGGAAAAGTAAATCAACCTTCAGTTGTGCATAACCCATGGGACACTAAAGCTTTGTGTGTAACCGTTATAAGCGAGCCCTTTACAATCTCAAACGAGACATCAGCAATCCTCTGTTACATTTCACAGGATAATTTAAAACATATGTAAATAGAAGATTGGTTTAAAATTCTTTTGGATTCTATTATAAAGACAGCATGCCACCAATTGCAGTAACTGCTTTAACATGCAGAAAATGACAATGGATTGTGGTCCCTGAAGTACAGAAGCAATTATTCATTTGGGGCAGAGGGGGTGAAGTGTTTTGTTTTTTAAACTTGCTTCCCTCCCTTAATTTGTATCCCCTAGACCACTATTGTTAAGAATGGTGATCACAAATGAGAGACAGGTACTAAGGTGATAGAAAATACTAAGAAAGAGAAACTTGCACACACTGTCTTTATTCCCAAGATGAATTAAATATATAACTGACTTTATCTATAAAGTCTAATTCAGTCAAGCTGAACATTTCTGAGATACTAAACTGCTTCTAGTATCCATTATCTGATGTAGTAAGCTCAAATCAAAAAAACATTTTATAAGTAAGATGATTCCAAGCACTATCTTTATGAGTGTGAAGGCTAAAGAAATAAAATTAGGATAAAAACCCCAAATGTAAAACTTTGATTTCACATCCCTCATTTCTAAATTCAGACTCAAGTCATGAACAAATGAAAATAGTGCTATGCAGAAATGGAAGGACCGATATATTTCAACACGACTACAATAACACAGAAAATAGTCACCCAGATCTGTGAAAGTTAGTACAAATTATAATAGCAGAAAATATATTTCATCCACAACCAAGCTCTGTAGGTGCTGCCAGGAATCAAGCAACAACAGGAAGCGTGTTTGGGTATTTCAGAATCAAAATACTAATATATGCTTCTTACAGAGTTAACACATGCTCACCATGAACAACAAAGCTTTTATCCATTCATCTGAGAGCCCTTGATCCAAAATGATCCCAGTTAGATAAAAACAAATTAAGTGTTTGATTAAAATTTTCTCTCTACTAGCTCTTTATGTTAAACACACCTCTGAAGGTAGGAATCTCTTCCAAGCTCCAGGGTGATGTTCAGTTACAAAATGTTTGGAGATTTCCCTTTCCAACATGTAAAGAGAAAAGTCATGTTTCATAGACAAGTCTTTTGTCATGTTGCATTACACCAAACAAGTGCAAACTCTACTTCCATTCTGAAAAATCAAACAGAAATGTTTCCGTCATCAGAGCAGAAACAAAGAACATCCGCATTAATATACTGGAAAGGACTGTACGTTTTCTTCTGGTTCAAAGTAGACCTCTCCCAAGACCATTACTTCAGCAATAACAGTACCCCAATTTCAACATAGCCCCAACCTGAAAAGGCTCTTATTAAAAAGATATATGACTCTTAAAGGTAACAGCTAGCTTGCAGGGCTGCATTGTCTTTCCATCCCTTGGATCACAAGACAACACACTAGCAAAGTAACCCCATATGCCACCATTCAGAATTTCACAGCAAAACATTTAAAACAAAGACCACATGAGCAAAGAATGTGAAAATAAATATCTGCATGTTCAGTTTTATGTATGTTGGTGGTATCTTTGTTTTAACCTAGGCTACAACATCAGTAAAAAAGCATTGACTGTAACTGTTTAAAAAAAATCTTGGATTTTATAAGTCCATAAGAGAG
>WAAB01000404.1:0-46984 GCA_013389865.1 Piaya cayana
ACTCTCTAACATAGAGGTCTACCTGCCACCTCTTGTACCCTTCCTGTCCCACCTGAAGAGTTTATACCCCATCGTAGCTATACTTCAGTTATACGAGTCATCCCACCATGTTTCCATGATGGCAACTACATTGTAGTCTCCTTGCCCTACAATAGCTTCGAACTCCTCCTGCTTATTGCCCATGCTGCGTGCATTGGTGTAAACGCAGTTCAGCTGGGCTGGTGAACCCTCTGCCCTCATAAAGGGAATAGACTTCATTCCCAATTGGCTGGTCCTTGGGAATATCTAACTCCTCAGTGCCAGTTTCATCCTTTCCATCATCAGATGTACTCACCTCCACTAGCTCCTTGGTGACACACTGGTGATCCTTGCCAACACACCATGTCTCAGGCACTGGAGTTCCACTTCCAAGCTCACTCCTGACTAGCCTGCCTTTGTCCCCCTCCCCCTTCACATCTAGTTTAAAGCTTTATTTATGAGTCTTGCAAGAAGTTTAGTAAGGACTTTAGCACCCCTAGAAGACAAGCATGCCCCATCCCTAGTAAGGAAGCCTGTGGGTGCATGGGCTACTCCATGATTAAAGAACCTAAAGTTTTTTCCTCACACCAGGTTGGCAGCCAGGTATTAATCAAGTGATTCCTTTTGACCTCTTGCTCCTCATTCCTTAGTGCTGGAATGGAGCTAAACACTACTTGCACCCCAGAGCCCTCCATCATTCTCCCCAGAGCCCTGAAGTCATTCTTAATGGCTTTCAGCTTCCTGTGCTGTGTGTCATCATTTCCAATCTGAAATAATACTAGAGGGTAATAATCTGTTTCTTTCACCAAGGGAGCAATTTTTCTAGTGATGTCCTTCTCTGAGGCCCCAGGTAGGCAGCAGACCTCCCTGTGGAGCGGGTCCAGTCTGCAGATATGTCTGTCTGTTGAAGGGAGTCCCCCAAGAAAATCACTCTCCTCTTCTTTTTCACAGAGGATGTTTTGATGGCTGTTTGAGGATGACACAGCCTAGGGAATGTTTCTAGGCTGTGGGAACCATCCTCTTCGTCTTTGGGGATGGATTCCACTTGTGGCACTTCATATTTATTCTTCAGGGGAACCTGGGGGCTTTTTGTCTGAGTGGGAACAGCAGGCTTCCTGCGCCAGGCAGGAACTTGGTGCCATTCCCCATCTCTTATTCCCCTAATCCCCTAATAAGTCAATCCACTATTTCAGAGATGAAGGAAATATTTCCTATGAGAGGTTTAAGGCTTTCATAAGTCAAATTAGATTTACAGATTTATAGCTGACTTTACATATCATGAGGGCAAACTTGACCATTGATCAGCCTGTTTCAGGTGAAGACATCCCAAACCTGAGGGGAAGAATAAAGCATCAGTTCAGTCCGTGCCCGGCCGCTCTGTTGTGAGGCTACCATTACTAGCAACCCTCATGCAGTGCTGTAGCTTCTTGCCAGCTCAGCAGCTGGGGAAAAGCACCACCAGTAGCTGAGCAAGGAAGAGTGAAGAAGAGAGCAATAAAGACAGAGTTTAAACCTTTTCTTGCAGCTGGACCTAGTCTAGGGTTGCCCACTACATTTGTGTCCATGTGTGGCTCTGGCATTGTGTTGCACAGACGCAAGCCCTGGGTGTCCTGCTGTACAAAATCAGTGACCTGCATGAGCTACCCTGAGCCACTGGTTCATGCTGCTGTGTAGCCCTGACCTTTGATTCTCTGAGTCTCACCCCAGTTATTTCTTCACAGACCCACAGTTTCCATTTGAGGTAACATTGGGTACTGAAAAAAACCCAAATTTTTGCTTAGTATGGGGAATCCTGAGTAAGCTTCTTTTCTTTGTATCAAGACAAGCTAAACAAATCTTTGGTTAAATTTGTTTGTATGCAACTTCAGTGAAGTTTCTCTGTGTAAGCTCAGCATATACTCATTGATACAGTTTTTCCTTCTTTCTTGGAACTTTCTAGATCCACAGCCATTCTCAGGGCTCCTCTTTGAGGCCTTTATCAAATTTTTCAGCATCTTCTTTGAAGCACTGATGTCAGAATTGGACTGACATTCAGCAGGGTTCTCACCAGTGGTGTGGAGAAAACAAATGAACCAAACAAAGCTCCACATCACCTCCTAAGCAGTATTTCTGTTTTCAGACAGTGGAATGAGCTTGCCTGTCTGCTCATAGGACAGCGTTACTATCTGTCCATTTTCAACTTTCTGATCAGAAAAAGAAATTGCTTTTGATAATGTTAGACCTATTTAATTCCAGAAGAGGACGGTTTCTTCTAAAACCTTACCCATAATCTTGGCTTAGAAAGAAAAGGTCATTTTTCTCACATTGACCTATATACACTGCCCTCCACCTGAGTTCTGGTTTTTGTACCTAACTTGCAATATTACAGGCAGCTTGCTGATTGCTCAGTCTTCTTCAATAGCTCCTTAAACTTTTTCTCCTCTGAGATGGTTGCACTTACTAGAGGCTACACTCATTCTGACAGTGCTATTTCTTTTTTTTGAAGTGGAACCATAGCATAGGTCTGAGACAAACACCTTGCAGTAGATCGTTTCATGAGCACTTCTTTTCCCAGCCAAGCTGGTGATCTTCTCAAAAAATTACATAGCATTTTTCTGACTAGATTAAACTTTCATGGCTAATGTAAGACTACAGTTACATGGCTAATGTAACAAACAGTGAGTTTGTTAAGCGTGCAAATTCTGTAACTCTTGTCTTCCTCCCTTAAGTGTGCAGTGCCTTGAATTGTGCATTGAAGTTCACTAGCCAGTGTGGTTCTTTTTGGAACTAGCACAGGTTAGCTCCTCCTTGTCAGACATACAGGCAGTCACAAGAATGGATCTAGTTCAGCATAACCATAATTTAGGAAATAAACAACACCATTTAGTAAATAGACAGTTTTCTAAGGCCAAGCTAGAAATATTTCTTTGTTGTTCTGGGGAAAAAAGGCACCGAAGCAAGTGGGAAATGGAAGGGTATTCACATGATGTGATGGGAAGTGCGCACATGTGTATGTAGCAGGCCAACGGCAAGAAAGTGTCCTCCTTGGGAAACTTAAAAAAAAAAAAATTGCACTGGCTTTTATGAAGCCTAAAGTCATACCTTGCAAGAGTGAGTTTTCTGCTTTGACAGGAAAATAGTCTAGGAGATCACCTCTTCCTTTCAGTTTAGTGACAAAAATTTAGCAGGAAGTCCTTCCAGCACTTTATATTTTTTTAAAAGCCAAAATACAAAAAGGACTGGAGAATTCAAGTGTTGCCCTGCTCATAAGCAGGAATTATCTAGCCCGAGCACTGTTTAAAAAGAACAAAAAAAAAAAAAGAAGGCAGACAAAAGAAGAAGGTAATAATGAAAAATCTGTCCTAGGAGGCATGCATCTTCAGGAATTGGAACTCTCTTTCTCCCCTGGATAAGAAACTATACTATGCTATTTTATCTTTGCCATACTCTTAAGATCTTTGATAGATGTCATACTTTAAGGAAAATCATCAACAGTTTCAATTATTTATGAATGCTACAGAAAAAGTGATCAAACAAGACATGGAAGGCAGACAGTAAGATGAAGAGCGTAGAACTCTAATAATTAGAGATGGATTCGTTCTTCAGAGTTTTTTTCTAAATAAGAAGGATTTCTCTTGAAAAGTACAAAAGCATGCCACCACACAGTGGAAAGGCTAAACCAGGAGCTATCAAATTCTTGGTAATAAGCATAATTTAAACCAACTTCATACAAATCTTCACTTAACAACAGTCTGATTCAATTTCCTGGGTGGGAAAAAATGCACACTGACAGTACAGCTCAAAGTATTTTATGGTGCCCTAAAATTGATTTAATCAGTCCTTTCAGTCAACTGAGAATAAGACATCTAATAAGGGAACCATAAATGTAACCTCCTTCTCATTTCTGTATTTTAGCTGATGCTTTTTTACCATATGGAATGGTGAAATGAGCTGTGCTGCAGGCAGCATACTCAGGACAATGCGTTATCTCCCTGTTTTCTTCCTCCATCCACACCACAAACCCAGCAGAAATTTCATCTTTCAGTACTATTCATTTCATTGTTTTCATGGTTGATTGCTAGCCTATAGATTGAGCCACCTTCAAACTTTTTTTATAAAGAGTGTTTCTCAGTTGGTTTATTTCTCAGAACTGATTTAGAGCGTACATAACTCAACCTATTCAAAATGAAACAAACAAAACCCCAGCGCAATGGTGGGAATCTCTGGCAGAGGCAGCAGATAAAGGTGAGAACAAGCAGCTTGGGGTGTATATGTGTGTGATGTTAATAAAATATCAGTTCAGCTCGACTGTAACCAGAATAGTTCCTCTGACCATACCCACAGACTTTATCTCCTACTCCATTATATTGCCTGTACATGACTTCTTTAATTGAAGTAATATATCTTCTGGGTCACCTTTCTTGTGGTAATACAGGATGAAAGACTTAACAGTCAAGTGAAGGAGGAGAAAGAAAGAGGCAGCTGTTATACTTTGCATTCACCTTTCTGATACATGACTGGAAGAATCTGGAGGCAAGTCTCAGACTAACTTCAGAACATGTATTATACAAATATGTTAGAACATCAAAGAGAAAGCTCTTGTGTACCCTAGTTGATTTCCATTGCAAATACAAAACTAACTCATTTATTTTCCAGTTTGTGCTCATGATTATTTTAATTTAATGTGTTTGTCTGGAGGCAGCCGTCATGTTGATGCCATGTTTCTGTGTCACATAAGCTGTGGCCTGAGACACCCCAGCTGGGCACCTCTGTATCAAGAGAATTTATTCATGTCTCATACAAAATGTATAGGATGGGAAAGCTTGCAGTAGAATTTCGCAAAATAGCAAAATCTGTTACTCTGGAATGTTACAGACATTTTAAGAAACTCACATGGGCTCATCTAATCTGCTCTTTCTGAAAATTATTAGAATATACCTTAGTGGCAGATAGACAAGTCTCAGGACATACTTACTGGCATCAAAATCAGATTATCTGCAGATCTAGTTGTCCTTCTGCATGAGAAAAGCTAAAAGGAAGCTGCTGAGTTAGTAGAATTTCTACTGGTGCCAAGACTGACATCTAACTGGAATTTTATTATCAGTTGCAGGTCTGTCACAGAGCAGAAATTCTACTGAGCTTTGAAGAGGAGGTGTCAGCTGTAATTGTGAAGAACCATACAAATATACCCTGGAGCCATGAAGTCGGAATAAAAAGAGAGGAGAGGAGAGGAAAGGAGAGGAGAGGAGAGATCTTAGCTTTATAACCACTGAATTTAACTTCAGCTTAACAATCAATGGCTGTTGCAGGTATCTCACAGGTTAGTGGATATTAAGGCTTGAAATGACCTTAGGAACAGGTTACACTTGGGAAGTTTTCTTAATGTTTATCCTATTTTTTTCTTGCTGCAATTTCAATAAACTTTTGTCCTTATTTGTTTGTGTACAGGACAGTGAGGCTGCTCCCCCAGGGAGCCAGGAGCCAAGGGTAACTCCACCACAGGCACTGCTGTCACCAACCAGGGTGCAGCCTTGCACACAGTGCAAAACAGGGACCATCACAACCAGGGGCTGGTAACAGTGTCTGTCAGCAGTCCCAGACATGAAAGGGGATGAACCAGTGCCAAGTCCATGCAGGGGCAGCAGAAGATGAGACAAGAGATGAGGCTGGAGAAGTGATTAGGGACAAGGTGACAATATGAACCTGAGGTCCATCTGGGAAGCCCTGTCAAAGAACTGGGGCAGGGGGAAGTTAGGGGTCCCAGGGGAGGCTTATCAGCTCAAGTAAGATCTGGTAGTGCTGGCAGCATCCTGACAGTATTCACAGCAGACATGGTGATCAGTTATAATCTTATTTTCTATGGAAGATGCATCTGCTGTTTCTAGCTTTTCCTTTGAAGTTGCATCCTTATACTCATAGAAATGAAAAATATTGTGAAAATGTACTTTAAAAAAGGTATATAAAACCATCCACTTAATTCTTGCGTTTTGCAGTGTTTTGTCTCAATACAAACCTGTGGAAGGATCTTATTTCTTTGTTGTTATTATTGTTGCTGTTATTCTTCTGGTTTGGGGGGTTTTTTTGTGTCTTGGGAAGAATGAGAAATAAACTGTTTGGGTTTTTTTTTTGCTTGAACCACTTTATTCTAAATCCAGATATATGAACATGTTCAAAAAGCAGTCCATGAGAACTGTGCATAGCTTGCAGTGCTATTTCTTTTATCAAAACCGTTGTCTAAAGATTACTTTTTTCCTCAGAAGGCATTATCAAACAATTTGACTCTTCAGCATGGGAAAATTAGGAAAAGTGCATGGCTGCAGGTTTAAGTAAGGTGGTTGAAAACCCAGGCCTCTGTCATCTCCTTCAGTTTATGCATCCAACTATTGTAGCATAAGAATTATCACTATTGTCTCTGAGCAGTAGGTCATCCTCCATGTTTTTCATCTGCTCTGGGACCAACGATTTTTTTATTTGCTCAGCACTATTATATGCTCATGCAAAACTCATAGGCTGCAATCTGATACTTGCCTCCCATCACCTTCCTCAGCTGTTCAGCTTTTCTTCCAAATACTGTCTATGAAAGATTTAAGACTGGATAGAAGATCTGTCTAAAGGCTGAAAGTGAGTACAGTTATTACATGTTGAACTGAATAGCAAAATGAATAATATGTAGTAATTTATTTTTTCAAATATTTTAATTAAATTAAAGACTCCAGAGTTTCTAGGTTGCAGTATATTTTCTTGGAACTTCTGTTCTTCCAAAAGGTATGCAGAGCTAAACCTATACCCACTGTGGGATATTTCTCACACATTATGTGAACAGTGCAA
This sequence comes from Piaya cayana, assembly GCA_013389865.1. Lineage (NCBI taxonomy): Eukaryota > Metazoa > Chordata > Aves > Cuculiformes > Coccyzidae > Piaya > Piaya cayana. The sequence continues at coordinate 6,826 of WAAB01000404.1, forward strand.
ACTCTGAGTTCATTACGAAAAAAGTATTTTGATAAGTAATAGCTGTGTATAGAGAAAATGCACATGCTTGGGAAACATCTATTTACAGTGCTAGAGCTTCACATACTTGACTATTTTCCACATTTTCTGCTATATGTTTTATTAAACCGGGAACTTTTGAACCTTTGTCCCTGTAGGGAATTTAATTTAATCAAGACTCATTCACAGGAGTGACAGGTATTATATATCTTGTCTCAAAGTGCAGTCTAATTCTGCCTTGATGCTGCTGCATAATGGATGCATACTTTACACTTAGATTCCAGAGTGTATTTTTCAGCTAATATACTGTTCCAGCACTGTAGAAAAATCATCTGAAAATTGAAATGTGTGTCAGTCAAATGGTAGAGATTATTAAAAATTGCTGTCTGTGTGAAAAACCTAAACTAGTTTTCTAGCAAGAAGATATTTTATTAGCAGAACTAAGAAGTTCTTTTCTGAATTCATTCTCCTATGATAAATTAACTTCTCCTACAGTGCAGACATTAAATCATTTGAAGTTACCTTAACAAGGTTCTCAACATCTGTGCCCTTGCTGAGATTCCTTCAGTGCCCAGCAGCAGGAGCACTCAGCTAAGCTGGAAATGAAAATGAGTTATTTATATAAAAATACTGAGCCACCTTTGAACTGATTAAAAGTCCCTCGTACACTGACTGCATAAGGTATAGTCTGAGATTATTTGCTTTGTAAATCCCTCACCTCCTGTAGTTTCTATCTCATAAACTTTAAGACTGTTGAGATTTTGCAGTGACACTTCTTATGCATTTCTTTCAGGTTTGTGTTAGGTTTTTTGAAGATGAAGCATTTATATTTTGTTCAAAGCACTCATATCATTGAAGTTTTCCATCTATCCAGGCAGAAAAGAAGGTTATTAAATTTGCCTTGACTACTGCAGAAGTTTGACTTTCATCAGTTAGGGGAGAATAAAAAGAAGAAGGAAGGATGGATGGATGGATGGATGCATGGATGGATGGATGCATGGATGGATGAGGCAGGAAGGGCGATGGGTGGATGGGTAGGACAGGACACGTTTCCTTATTTGTTGCCAGAGATTTAACACTGAGTTTGCTTCATTTGTCAGCAGATAATGCTAGAACATTGTGATTCTGGTTTCTTTACAAAACTGAATAATCAAACTATTGATGATGACTCTTTAGGATCCCATTCTTTACATCTTACAAATGTTTGATGTAAATTACAATCTGATTATCTGTCAGAATCATTTGATGCATTAATTTTTTTCTCATTATATATGCTTTATATTGGCCAAACTGCATTATTTGTTCTGTACAAACAACCAAGACCCTGTTATATATGAGGATTAGAAAGCAGTTTAATGAGAAAACAACCCCCTAAAAAATATTTCCTTCCCCAATCTCAGTATGAAAAATAAACTATAAATGTTTATAACAGTCAGATTAACAAGATCAAAGAATGGACACAAAGCTAGTTAGCATGATTACCAGTGATCTGATGCTTCAGGCCAAACAGATTTCACTGTTTATGTTGCAAAAAACCCCTCATGCTTCTTCCTCCTAAGAGCAAGAGAAAATCTTTATGTAACTGTAGCCTTTATGGATCCTCTCATCTGGAGCTGCAAGTCAAGAACATAAGACCTGCCATGGGAGAATCTTCCATATTACTCTCAGTTCTACCTATTATAGTTTGGAATAATCCAGCTCCATTTTGGAAGCACATGAATTACTGGATGTAGCTCCCCAGAAAGTGAGTCCTCCCAACACAAAGTATGGAAGCACCATTCAATGTTTTTCGCACTTACTATGAGCAACTGCCTTGTGAAAAAAAGATTAAAGTCAATTAAAACATACAGAACTGACCCAAACTGGCTTATATATAGATACGATTATAGACTGCAAGTATCAAGGAAAGACACTGTTTAGCATGGTCAAAGGGACAATCTGAATAAAGAGTTGATACACATTATTTAGGAATTCTGTGCTACTAATAAACTGTTATCACTGTATAATTTTTGCAAATGCTGTGATATAAAGCACTACATAGTTATAAGAATTACATTAATAAGTGTGAAGATTTATGTGCTTTATGTATTTTTTTCTAAGTTTATGTGTCTATTTGGATAAATATGGTTTTATTAACTCTTGGATACTAGATCAAATACTTAAAAGATCAGCAGAAGTTACAAAATGTCTGGAGAAAAATATGTGTGTGAAACAGTTCTGAACAGATTAACCTTCTGCAGATTATTTCTGTTTTAGAGATGTACTTCAGGGCTGGCTCAAACACTGACTAGTTACGCCATTTCCACAAAACTTCTTCATCCTTTTTGGTATTTTGACCTCTCATATGTGACAGTCTAACATTTGGAAGTTAATATAAATTGATGCATTGTTTGCAGCTGTGATACATTAAGTCTCATAGTTCATTTTCTGTCAAGTCCAGTGCCCTCTCCACAGAAAAAGAGAACATTCTTCCTCTCTCAGTCCTGACCACAACATTTCCCACCATTTTGCCAGCTGTCACAGCTTGCATGGCTAAAGAAGGTTAAAGTTCTGTGTTCTTCAGGGAACATCCACGCAAACATGCATATGCACAAGCATTATCTATGCAAGACAGTACAGTCAAATAGGATTAGAAATGCATTTCATAATCAGCTCAATCCTTCGTGCGTTTGGTACCATTGGTGTTATCATGCCATTTGCCAGTGTTTTGGGTAAGGACGCACAGGGTTAATTTAACTTAAGCTGATTCCTTACCAGTTTAAACAGAGTCATTATGAAACCTACTTAAAGATATGTCTCCATCAGGGTGCTGCACTGTTTTAACAAAACAAATTTCTAGCCTGCTTTTGCTCATGCAGCCAAAATCCAAGCTTGGAGATAGACCAGTCTTCCAACTGGACTTTGAACTGATGTATTAAGAATTCTACACTATCAGAAAGACCTTAATCTGCTCTGATTTATAATGTTGGGGGAGAAGAAAATTGACATCCGCATAACAGATAAGACTGTTTCAAAGAAGAGCCAGGTTCCATCACATGTGAACTGAGAGGATAGGACATGATTAAAAGCTGAAAGGTGTTCCAGTCATACATACCACATGGCTAATTTCTGACCTGTACTGGCTCCTTGAAGGCCTGATCCAAATCCCTCTGAAACTTGGACTGCATGGTCTTGATGATATTCATAATGTAAGATGTTCTTCTCTGAGTTCAGCAGTTGCACATCCACAGACTAATACTAGGACTTCTGAAAGAATGTAGTGGCAATGCTAACCTGTCCTGGTTCCAAGGAGAAAGTGGACTGTTACAGGAGTGATGTGGGGCACACAAGTGTCATCAGCAAATCACCTACCAACTGAAAACTGATTTTTCTGTTTCTGGGCCTCAGTCTAGGAGTGTTTGTAGAAAAGCTGCTATTCCAGGAGACGATGATAAGAGCAAACCAATGGATGAAAACAGGGCAAGGGAATGATTTCTGAATTTGTTGCCTCTGTGCTTCTAGAGTAAGAGCAATCAAAGCTGGGATAGTGGTTATCCTTTGCCTGGAAAAATCCTTACTAAGAAACTGAAAAAGAGAACAGAAATCAGCTTTGCTGTCCCTGGATAACCATCTGCTGTGTTTCTAATGCTTTCATGACAATGCTGGATTCACAGCTTTCTCCCTCTTGCTGAAGCCTCTGACACCATGACACAAGCAGTCCCAAAGCACCAAATACAGGCTGTAATCTAATTTATCTTCTTTTTAGTGGTCAGGTCTTCAGAGAATCTGTGGGAAAATACTTCATAGTCTCTTTGAAGCACAGCACAGTTATTCTTCACCAGGCATCATAAAATTAATATAATTGCAGAAAATACATTTTCGACTATTTTTTCAAAGTATTTGAGATTTTTTTTCCCTGTCTGCCCACATAAGTTAGGTGTAGCTTTGATTCCTAATGAACTATTAAGTTTGGCATAAGCTTAGTGTATTAAGCTAATGATGGGACAATGAAGAACTCATGGTTTTCCTACTTCAAATTATTAGATGAAGCCTGCTAAAGCAAAGATGGTATTTTTGGAAATGCTTGAGAGAGAGAAAACTCATGAGTTGAAAACCCAATGAGAAGCCATGGGGATGGTAGTGTACTTAGGTGCCAACTGAAAATTTATATGAGAAGACTTATGTAATTTAAGGTAGGTTTCNGACGCCATCTGCTAGAATATAGAGGGAAAAAAGAATGCAAAATATTAGGAATATTGTTGAAGGAAAATTATATGAAGATTTTATTTATAATTTAATGTATTTATCTTTGACTTTATGTAATCATCTTAGTATTTAGTAGAAAAAAATGTGGTTTATGGTTATTTTGTCTTTACATTTTCAGCTTTTCAGATATTTCAGCTCATATGAGCAATTACAAATAGGTAGCCTGGAAGGAGATTAAACAGGAGATAGCACAGGTATAATACTAGAAAGCAAGCACATAGGAATGCTGTTGGAGATTGTCTCCTAGTACTTCAGTGTTTGAGGAGAAGAGAAAAAGAGAGTGCATTAAAGATTGCATCTTCCCACTCCATTTTCTAACCAAATCATGTCCTTCAAACACTAAAACATCCCCCATCCTTCAATTCAGTCTTCATTTACTCACAAAGTATTTGAATGTAATGAATAAGGAGAGACATTTTAGTAAGCATGATTGACGCACACAGACAGATCTTGCTGTCTGCCAAATTCATTTTATGTCCTGTAACTCAGAAGTGGCCAGAGTTGTGTGGTGTAGAATAAGCTCTCCACAAGATAAATTTTCACAGGCATGGAACTGCCAAGTCCAGACATTCAGAAATCACCACTCAGGCCTCAAAAGCGTATCACTGGCCTTGAAAAAATATGAAACATACTTAGAGCAATACATTCTGTGTTTTTACTTTTATGATCTGTGTTTGGAGACTTCTTATTTTTCCTTAAATGAAAACTGACATTCCATTGAAATTTTACAGTCCAGCAGCTGGCGTTTATGAGTGCTTCCAGAAACTGCAAGGCTTGGGATAAAGTTGCAAGAGTTGGCAGTACATCTGTGACAATAAATGCTGTATCCTGCAGAGGAAATTCTCTATCAGGTGTAAGATAGATAGAAGACTGGTAACAGGAATATCAAACAAAGATGAAATATGTCAGGGGAAGATAAGGGAGTAGATGAACTGAACTGCTTTGGTGCCTTTTATTGACACAAGCGTGAGTTCTATCTCCTGAACCCTATAATTCACAGAGGGCTTTCATAAGGGGGAGTCCTCCTCCACCAGATCAGGCTTTTACCATCTGTCTTGATTTCTCTTTTCTCCATCTCTGTGCAGTCCAAACAGGAAGGGGGAATGTAAAAGCCACTGACACGTTATTAAATGAAAAATGTTCAGGAGAGGTCAGGAACAAAATCTCAGGGCTGTTTAAAGTTGCTTGATTGCTGTCTGTGTAGCAAATAAGGCAACCATACAAAGGTCACTGTGTCTCATCCTATTACATCAGTGCCCTTTCAAAGTACATTGTGTCCCTTCAAGTTGTGTCACATCAAGAGCTGGTCGAGTGCTTCATTGTGACTGATATTCATTGCTAATTTAACTTTCTGCTACTGGTATATTATTTGTGAACTGATTGTGATTCCTGGAAGCATATTTGTTATTTGCAAGACTGTATGAGCAATTTGCAGATGCTCCATTTGTTCAGGTTTTGGGAGAGTCACATAAAACAAGTGATTCCTCCTCCTTCTTGATCAGATGATCCCTTCTTTTTAATAGCAACAGAATAAGATTACTAATACATACATATATTTGTTAATTCCTAAATAGCTGTAATCTCTTTAGAAAAAATAATTTAAAAGCAAGTAAAAACAGGAAAAAAATTGCCAAAGCAGCTGATAATGTGCACGAAATGGAAGGGTTTTAAATGCTGACTGCATTGCAGTGTATGCCTATAAACTGGAGTATTTTTGCACTACAAAACCAGTTAAAAGACAAACCCCTTCAAATATTGCATTGAGAGTAAAACTCAGAATTCTCCACTAGAGGACTCTCTCTTCTTTTAAATGGCAAACTCAGCTCTTGGAAGGAAGCACAGGAGCACTCGGTTCTAGCTAGCTATCGGAGTGGTTAGTTTTAAAAAAAAAATATATGAATGAGGTCAATGCTGAGGGATTTGTGTGAAGTCTCAAATCTTCAGTCTTTAGCTTAAAATGGAAAAAGGTTTTGTTTTTTTTTTTAAAGCAGCATCCAAATCAATTAATCAAGCTGTGAGACTGAACTAAAGTGCATGGAAAATCTCACTCTGTTTTGACACATGCATAATATTTTATACATATTGATGCATTCTCAAAAATATCTTCACCTTTTTCTGTCATTCACACCCAAAACTTTATCAAACATGATTCTCACCCATGATCAGGACACATTTTATTTTGACTTTAGTGGGTGTGGAAATATGTTAGTACTTAATTCAAACTGTTGAAACAACAGGGATATAGTGTTGCTTTTTCTTAGCGTCCATTTTCATAATAAACCCACCAATTTAATGGGAAAATGCTTATGAAAGGGCTAATGTCCCCCATCAGTTTTCTTGTATCTGGCTATGTATTCCCTCTGCCTTTCTTCTGACAGGTCTAATGACTGTGCAGCTGCAAAGTGAGCTGGATTAATCAACTGGCTCAACAGAAAACAAACCTGCTAATATAGTCAGATAAGCAAGAAGACGCAGAGCACTAGGTCCTCTGCCAGGCAGCTGGAGGTACTACACCACTAGGGGAGGGCTGGCTGGGTGGGAAAGTCTGGAATAGGACTGGTTTTTAGCAACACTTTTTAGTTGCACCATGTTAGGTGCAACATAATACTGCAGATATTCAGGCCACTGAAAACGTCATGCAAACACCACTTTGGGTTTTATTTGTTTCGTTTCTGAAACTGAAGTTAGGTCTCATCCTGGTTTCTGATCTGTGATGTTAGATTTATGCACTTTCCTGGAGCTCACTGGGTTCACAGCTGCTTAGTTTTATGCAGCTACAGAACAGGTGGCCTGAGAGAATTAGACCAATAAAAGATGTGTAAGTAAACTTAGGTTTACTTTTTTTTTTCATTCCTCTTCATTAACATTATCACCACATTGCTGTCCTGCATGACACTACAAACTATAGTACTCTAGGGATGCAATAATTGAAAATTATGAAGACAATATATTTTGTGAATTCATCGGTTTGTGAAAACAGTCTCAGGCTTCTTCAGCAGAATAGAGACTTGGACAATATTTGTTGTATTCCAATTATAACACAGTTTAACATACATATATGGTACATGTACACTAAAAGCCAGATCTTCTCTTCATTAAGAATATGTGCTGAAGACACAAACATGGTGAGATGATTTGACCTCCTTCCTATGTCTAACAGATTTGTTACCATGCTGTAACTGTGATGACTAAGAGAGGAATAAAAATTATGAAAATGAAACGTATGTAACAATAACAAAAAATTGATGGTTCTGTGTATTTTTTTGTCTTCCAAAGGTGATATTTTGTGTTAGTATATAACAACTTTGTAGATGTTTACACCTTTGGTAGCACAATGAAATATGAAAACTATTTACTACTAAACATGAATTTCTGGCTTTTTTGTACTTATTTGTGGAACATACTGATGAAAAGAAAGGGACTTTTAGTAAGCAGACCCAAACCCACAGAACGCAAACTAGTGTCTAGATCTTACTATACTAATTAATATCTTGCCATTATTTTTGATGGACTTAGGAAAAGGATATCTTTCATTGTAGAAAGCTAGACTGTTTATCTCAGTGTTAGTTACTTGATGCTGGATGACTTGTGTAGTTTACACTAAGCAGGCACTTCTTTGAAAGGGATGCTTATATGGATAAATTATATGAAGTCACAGGATAAGAGTGCACACTTCTACAAAACAATGCAATCCGATTGCAAGACTCTTTGGGGTTAAAATGTAAGAACTACAGATAAGAAAACACAATTCTGTTATCTACCTAATTTCATGTGAGCAGGTAGTTATGTTATCTAAATTTAACATTCTCCATTTCTTTTCAAGATAGACAGCTCAGGGACCTTGACTATGACAAGGGACATGTTCTCATGCAAGGGAGTGGAAACCCTTTTATTTGTGCTTGAGAGGGCTCTCATGAACTTTAATCTGAACTGTTTGCCTGTTTGTCTGCTGCATGGTGCTGGATGAGAAAGAAAAGGGAAGGAGGAAATCAGTGCTGTAAACTTCCATTGGCTGGCAGGCAAAGCTAACACAAGAAGAGAAACTCCACCACAGGGGGTTTTATGAGTCAATTCTTGCTATGTGACTCAAGGCAAACTTTAATTATAATTCTTTACCTAGTGCCCTTCATCTAGCTTTGAAGCTTCATACTTTGCCATGGTAACCGTGGGTAATGTCTACTCAATCTGTGATGAAAAGACATGAAAAAAACCCAGCAATCAAGCAAAACAATTCTGGTGGTAATCTTAGCTGGACTACTGGTGGAAATAGCCAAAGCTCCTAAGTGTTACATTAAGGCAACAATAATCAGAATGAATTAACGTAAAGCAGACTATCAAGACATAACAAGCCTTTCAGTACTGCCAAAACAAATTTTAAAACTAGCTTGACAGCATATGCTCAGCATTGCAGGGTCTTCTCAGGCAATATCTACCAGGTATGGATGATAGTTTTATTATGGAATAAAACCCAAATGGTTCAGCAAGTATAAAGGACTGATTGAAGTCAGAGAACCATTAGTGGCTTTACAGGAACTTGAAAAATGAGGTATAGTCAGAAAACATGTAAGTAGAGCTTAATGGTAGTATTTTGGAAGAAAGTAGGTATTTCTTAGACAAACTAATGAAGTTGGATAAAATGGAGATGCATTTGGACTTGGCATCCCTTAATGCCAAATCCAAAAGCATAATGTTTTTCCTGGTATATTAGCAGACTTAATAAATGATACAGCGTCTCCCTGTCCTCACTTGTATCCTTAGACCATCATGGTTGTAAACACCAGTCCTGCTTTGGCAAAATATTACAAAATATAACAAAGATGTCTTCTACAGTGATAGGTATCAGAATGAAACAGAGAATATATGTTCACACAGAGAATAGCTCAGTCATGAAGATTTTAATTAATCATCTATGTCTCCTTCCCTCTTCTCATGATACAGGCATCTTTCTTACTGCCAGCTACATGCAGAGGTGGCCATTGTACTTCTTTCCTGATTTTTGTAAGTGGAAAGGTCCCATTTTCTAGGTATAAGTTTCAAATCTTCATTTTCCTTTGGAAGCAATGGTTGGTTGCTTAATCTCACCCGTCTTTAGGTCTACAAAAATTAAACCAAAACTAACTGAATAGTAGAATTTTGTCACCTAACAGTACTTACCAATACAGGATCAGCTTGGTGCTGTTGGTGCTGACCTCTGGTAGAATTTTGGGTGTCAAATTCAAAATCTTGGTCTTTGTTATTGATAGCCATCTTAGGTTTTTGCTTATGATATGTAAACATAATCCAGTATACCAGGACTGGTGTTGGCAGCTTCAAGTCTCTGGCACAACGATAATCAGAGTGAAGCTTTCAAGAAAAGCCCACAGACACCATGGAGTGAAATTCCCCAGAGTCTGTGAACCACTGTACTCCTTCACCTTCTGCTCCAAGTGCATTTCTTTGACCATTCTCTCTCCCCACCCCATATAAATTTACAAGAATATGTATACTAATAGACACTTTAAAAGCAATCCCTTGCCTATCTTGCCCCCTTAAAAAACCCCTCTACCAAATGTTTTTTTTTTTTTCTGTACAAGCTACTCTCCCGAGGGGCAGGATGAAAGGAGAAAGAAGTGACAGATGTTAGCTCTTTTTGTTAATGCACTATTAGAAAGCACTCAGGCACTATGGTGATGAGGACATTAAAAAAGTCTATGTGGAAGAGAACATAAAAAGGTGTATCACATGTAACATGAGAGGCACAACTGGTATAACAACAGTGTACAGCTTGTTTGCTGCACCTTGCTAAAGCATCTTGACTGCTTGCCAAGCCGCACCATTTGTCCTGGCCTGCTGTTGACAATGGGATGGAGAAACATACAGGGTGAATGACTCTTTCAGAGAATGTATTCTCTGTCTTGCATGTCCTAAAACACTCAAGGGATTAAACAATAGAAATCACAGGCAGAATTAGCATTTTAATGGGGAACAATGAGTTTGAAAATTCCCATAATTTGGTCTTTGAGTACCATCTTGAAAAACAAAGGCCAGGGGAATGAAGACAGAGAGATGGAGAATGTTCTCTGACCAGACTTATGAGAAATTCAGCCTGTATTTTAATGAGGGATGGGTTAAAGTAAGTCAATGCAGCTGACCTTCCTGGAGTCACATTTTCCTTACACCAATTTCTGACGTTTCAGACCTGCTTTCACATGTTCCGTGAATAGATGTCATTACTCATTATCACATTTATCATTACAAGTCTAAAACAATGAGGTGTCAATGAGGGAAAGGATTAAAATAGGCTTTAAAATGCATCCTTCCCCTCATCCCCAGAAAGTACCTGGCATAGGTTATTATGTGGCAACAAATTCTAAAAGGGGAAAAAAACAGTCAGGCTTCTGACACCAAAAAGTGTTTGTTCCTCAGAGATGTTATCCTACTGAGACCACAACTTTGTATTATCCTGTTCCCTTCCAGAGTAGGATACGACATTCAGCTGAGTCTGGAGAGATAATGGCCAGTTCTTCCCTATACGGGTGTTTATTCTCTACTTCACTATAGGTAGCATCAAGTGCACAGTTGTTGATCTTTCCTCCCATTTTGGAGGAAAGTCAATGCAATTTTCTCATATGGCAATAAAGTGTGTTGCAAAGAATAACTTGACAGTCCATTTCTGAATCTATTTGTGGCACTGTCATGGGATAGCTAAGGTGAATGGAAAATGACACAGTTACTGAGATGTGGAGAAGGATGTATACCTGGCATGCAAAGCTAGAGAGGCTGAAATTATCTCCTTACAGATGTCTGTCACTAAGCCTAAAGAGAGCCCAGTCATGCTGTTTCCAAGAGATGACACTCTGGGCAGACCACAAGTTTCCTGCCCCATGCAGTGACTTGCTCTGCTGTGCCAGAACATTCTGTCCATTGCCCCACTAGCAACTACATCCTGGAAATGGATTTTGAAAAGAACCCTTTTTTTTTTTGGTAGAGTTTGGGGCTTTATGGATTTGTTGAGGGGCAGGTTAAGCCCTATCAGTTTCCTGGGTTACTTTATAACATGGCCACATGCGTGGTTCTGCCAGCACACAGAGAAAAGACAGAACACCATGGTACAAGGCAGAAATGAACAGGAACTATGAGAAAGGAAGATGGTTAAGAAAGTACATGCTGTCATGTAGCTTGCATGGTGACTTCTAAGCCTTTTCCACAATCCTAAACTTGGTGACAAATGCCATATGCTAGAAATGGGGATCATACCTGTAGATAAACTTCATTCATTTTCTCTTTTTTTTAATAGAAAGAAAACTGGCATTTCACAAATAGTAACTCCTGCTATTTGCAAATGAACTTTAAAAAAACCCCAAACCTGCATCAGTTAATAGAAATCTCTGTCATTTAGCCAAATGCAAACTCAAGTGAATAAGATTGCCAATTATCAGTAAAATTTTGAAAGGAAAGTATTCAGAACTAATTGTATACTTCACTTGGATAGCCAGTATCTATCACTTTGTGTTAGCAGTGCCATCTTCTATCCATCTGATGATATTATGGTTTTTAAAATGAAATTTTCTTATTTGTGAAAAATAAAGCCTTAGTAGAAGAAAATCTAGCCTCCTCTAGTTAAATCTGTCAGTTACTTTTTGGTGCCACTCCATCATGACCATCAGGAGAGTCAGGAGGACTGGAAAACTTAAGAGAACATTGCTGAGGCTGTGTGCAAAATTGCTAGTTCTGCACACATGTATTGTCCTTGTGGGGAATTTGCTTTTATATGTATTTTGGTGATGCAAAGAGCCTGATTGTGGTTATATCACAGTGAGTGCTATGTGAGAGCTGAATAACCTTGCCTTTATTCCTCAAGTGCAAGCCTAGAATCCACAGAGCACAGATGGATCTATTTTGCTTTCTCTAACACTCGCATTACTCAAGTGATAAAGTGCTGCATGCCATATTGACACTGGAAGTGCATGTAAAATGGTTTACATAATCCTGCCTGTGATGCACAAATCTTTCTGTGGAAATGGATAATGCCCACATATGTACAGAATATCATGTATTTTACTGTATAAAATCTCAAATGAACATGCTACTATGTAGATGAAATAAAAGAGACACTACCTGATTTTGGAAACTATTTGATTTCCCCTTATTCATCATAGATTCATGGTTTTAAAAGGCCAGAGGGTCTTGTATCATACAGGCTAGAGAACCTCACTCATTTATTTCTGCCCCAAGACCATAACTCTTTCTTGTTTGAATATAATTCTTTTAGAGACAAACCAGTTTCAGTGCCCAGTCCCACAACTGCAAGTAAATAAGAATTTGGCGATTTTGTGCAAATACTGCAACTGCCTGGTGGGGGATATATTTTTGGTGGACTTTATTTGAAATGTCTGAATGGTTTTGCCATCATCTCTGACAAATGATGTTCTGCACTTAGTCTGTCAGCAGTTAAAAGCACAACAATACTTGTTTCTCCAACACCCACCTAACCCTTGGCCTCTGCCAATGAAAGTGCTGGCTTTGGAGGCAATTTCTGTAATATGGAGAGTCCTCAGCTCCAAACTGGACAGACAAGTTAATTCTCTTCACATGGTCCACTGAACAGCCATCAGGTGGTGATGAATTTCAGCTGCTGTTCACCTGTACTAGGTTCACTTTTGTAATAGTAACTGAAATATTGTAATGTTCTACTCTGAGCTTTACTAATGGTGTTTTATAACAATTCATTTCCCTCTTTTAAATTATAAGCATAGTTTACCTTGCTAGGTATTTGTTAAAATAGAATGAAGATGCAATTTAGCATATGATATAGTATGCTTATGTTATTTCACAGAGGAATCAATAATAATTAGCCGCTGTCTTTAGAAGTTTAAAATCAAAACTGCATAGAATATGCCATGGTAAAGCTCTTGTGGCATATTATATGATATACCTCTTAGGATAACTCCTGTCACTCTGCCTTGATACTTGCATTTCCTGTAAATTAATCTTTAGTTTCCAACTGTTAATCTATGCAACTGCAATGTACAATATAAATGGGACCTTTTAAAAATAGCACAGCAATATAATGAATTAAAATGACAGTAAAGAAAAAAAATCTTACCATTGTGCCAGAAATCAGTTCAATATGCTGGCTTAGTCTTTTTTTAAATGAAATTGAATTGATGAAGTTAAATGCAGTTCTTGCATAGAAAAATAAGAATGATAAATATTTATGTAGTCAGCACTTTAGAAAGAACATATATTCACTATATATCTCCATATGATCAAGGCTTAGGATGCCTTTATTATTTTTATGCAAGATGCAAACAAACATAAGGTTGTATTGAATGAAAAACCAGAAGATTTTTGTCAAATATAATACTGTGTTTATTAGAAGGTAACAGTATACTCTTAATTTTTCTAAAAGTTTAGTTAATTTTCACGGATGTGACTTTAATTAAAACTAGAAATGGTCAGTAAAGTTATATTCACTGGTAATTTATTATTTGTGTATTTTACACAAATAATGCACCATTTCCTCACATATATTGATGCAGGGAAAAGGCCAAAAATAAAATTAGTTTTAACTCTGTCTTTAGAGAATGGTATGCTAACCTTTAGCCTAGCATTTAGACGCTTTGACCTTTAGCTTACATTTAGCTAAGCTTTTAGACTAGGCGTTTGCTTTGCAATAATGACTAGGCATTTTGTAAACTCAGCAAGATGGCATAGTCGTAAGTGCTGATAAAAGAGGAACCTGGCGATGATAAGGAAGGGGTCCAGCCCGAACAGACCCTCCGGACTGGCCAAAAACTGGGTGTGCGGTTTGAACGAGGGCCGAGAGGCTACTGAGCGTGCGCAAGATCACTCCGCAGTCACGGTGATTCAGCAAAACGACCCCTCCACAGTCACGGTGATTCAGCAAAACGACCCCTGGCGACCACTCCTCAACACAACTGCGCAGGCGCAAAGAGGCGGAGATCTAATTTCCATACAAGACGGGGACAGGTCATGCATATGTATAGGCGTATTATGAATATTAATGTAACCAATGCATAAAAACGCGAGAGTCAGAAGCCACGGAGAGCATGTTCGGCGAAAGGATTCCCCATGCTCCCGGCGCCGCAATAAAATGCTTGCTACACTCCACTAATTGAATCCCGTCTTTGATTCAATATCAGCAGGAGTGTTCAAACAGGTGATATTCTTTATGTTCTCTGCTACTTAGCTCTCAGCCCAGAAATCTCTTCTCAAGTCTATAGAACATGTTTCCAGCTTTGTTCCGCCTCCGCTTTTTCTACTGCTTCTGTTTCAGTTTCTACTGTATTTCACTAAAACATTACTCAGCAAGAGCCTTCTGAACATAATTGCTTTTGTTTTCAGGAGTAGCTGTAGTATTTTGCTGTCTTCTTATAATTTGGCACTTGATTTCTGTGTTATTCTTTTTTTCATCCACTGTTACAGCAGTATATTTTCAATGAAACATGAGAGGGCCTATATTAATATTTAAACCTTGTTCATCACTTCTAATATTGTACTCATGAAAGACACTGAGGAAAAGAGAAATGAGAAGGCTCTAGAAAATATGACACAAAACAAATACCACGCAGAATCTGACACAGCAATTTCTTTTTATACCTGTTGATAGTTCTACTTAATTCACTACTTTTTCCAATTATTTTTTAGCTGGACAACTGTAGAAAAAAAAAATCACTCACTATTGCCGAATATCAATGCTCACAACCATTTGTATCAATGAGCCCTTACCAGTCCTAATGACTTCTTGCACAATAAAAGTTGATACGA
The DNA here is from genome assembly GCA_013389865.1 of Piaya cayana. Classification (NCBI taxonomy): domain Eukaryota; kingdom Metazoa; phylum Chordata; class Aves; order Cuculiformes; family Coccyzidae; genus Piaya; species Piaya cayana. The sequence continues at coordinate 21,859 of WAAB01000404.1, forward strand.
TGAAGCCTTGGATTATAGATGCTGTTCATATGTTTATCTGGGTTTCTTTATTACTAGAATTCTAATCCACCGTCTATTCTATACCTGGGCTGCACAGAGAGGAAGATTCCCTCAACAATGACACATCTAACTGGATGTAGTGCCTGTAAAACTCCATTCCAGCCTAGATGCTTATCTCTAAGAAGATAAGGTGAGTTACATCCCAGTGTTGGTGTACACTCATGTGGTGCTCACTGCCATAAGTAGCCTGCCAGTAGTCTACACATGATGCACATTCCTGATATTCTGAATATGAACACTTGCAGGGGTAATATTCTCTTTACTGTGGATATGAGGCTTTGCACAGGAGGAGCATGGCTTAAGACACTACTATTTATTGCAATGACAAGAAATGATTCTGCTATCTATACTGATTTAAAAACATCATTTTTGATTTTGGTTCCTATATCCAAAATAACAATTACCTTAGGAATAACAGGCAACTGTAGGCAAATGCTAGGAGATAGACTTTACAGTAAAGTGTTCATTACTTTATTCTTCTCACACTGTCTTATGTGACTGGTTTTAATTTTACCCGTGTTTTAGGGATAACATTTATTAAAACACTTAATCTAACATACGGCTTTTCTCCATGTTTTGATAACAGCTCTGAAGTTATTTGTTTATAATCATAAGACAAGGTAAAAAGAGGAAGGCAGCAGGCATCAGAGCTGATATGTGAACTGTCAATCAGCTTTTGGATCATCATTTGCTATGACAGCAGTGGAAAGTAAGAGGAATGGCAGTCGCAAATTTATTTTAATGTGTCTTGCAACCTTGTGATTGATTAGAGGAATAAACAGATTGTTTCACCCTTTTTCCACAATTGGATTTTCTTGTTAAATCCAGAACTGCCGAAGTGCAATAAAACACTCTCATGAAAGCAGTAATCTCCCTAAATCTTCAAATTCCCTCCACCCCCACTCACCTCAATTCATACATAAACACGAAACAAAATGATGCATAAAAGCAGCAAAACTGATTACCATCAGCAGAGATCCTTTTTAATGTATTAGACCTTTAATCTTTTCTTAAGTGTTGGCCATTAAAATTATTAAACTACTTCCCCTCCTCCTGCCAATGTGTATCTCTTGAATGAATTGACTAAGGTATTTAAAAAATGTTACTGCATTATTTCCACAGCATTCCTGGTATGTTTCTTTTGTGTAAATTTTGAACTGTTTAATGCAGTCACTTTCTGCAAAGCCAGTGGCTCCTGTAAGCTGCAGGTATTGCTTCTCATCTCAGTTCTTCCTGGGAGGCCAGGGGTTCAGGACCTCTGGACCATAATGAGCAGGTGGAAAGACCACTCTCTCTGAAATCATCTGCTGGGAATGGATAGGTAGGCTTCTCAGAGCTACCTTTTACTGTGCTTTCAGGCCCATGAATTGAGTGAATACTGGTCTTAAGAATGTCCACAACCAGTAGGTTAACTTCCAGTTAAATAAATATTCTGACAGCTAATAATACAGTTATTTGCACACTTCCTAAAAGGACTACAGCATTGCAGACTCCACAGGGGCAGTAGCAAACAGTGGCAAGCTAGGCAAGTCCTTTTCTTTGCAGGATAGCTAAAATGACTTGCAAAGTGTTCCAAAGTTGTATGTGGTCTCCAGAGACCCTCCTGAGAATGGCAGAGGATTTGCCTTATGCATATCAGACTGTCTGAAGGAATCTCTGTGATGTGGAGATACCCCAAATAATCTGTAACATTTGAAAATATTGATCATTAATAAACTTAGTACCATTGATCTCAAATGAGGTGTTACTCTGCACATCAATGAGGTCAGGGTTGTCCAGCACTAGACTTAGGAGTGAGTGACAAGCCTTTCTTCAGCTTTTCATTTGAAATATATCTAGTGCTTATGACTGTCAGAATTTAATAATGTAGTCTTCAAATATGAATCACGGAAGATTAGTAAGATAAATTCTTTTACTAAACAGGCCATAAAGTGACCACAGTTACTTCTGCTCCATACTGCCTACTCTCATTAGAGAGTGATAACTAAGAATTTGGTGCTGTGGGAAAAATATTTCGGTATAGCAGCTGAGTTTCTGGATTTTATGATCTGATGTTATGAACACTAAAGGAAATGAGTAACTTCATGTATTTAAACAGTCCTACTGAACAGCAGTCGCTTCTTTCTGTGTTTTCAAACTCCGGGGCATGCAAGTACTCAGTTTTCTCTACAAACAAAATATAGCCATTTACTTTTCATTTGTAACAGTTGGTCTATCTTTAGTTTCACTCAAAACAAGTAACATTCTTATTTAAACAAGAACTGAGAGTGTGCTGCATCAGTATATTGACAATTAGCCAACCTAGCTACCATAGTGTATGAGTTACAGTAAGCACACATGAAAAGTTGCATTGGTCATTTATTTTGAGCAAATTTGCCAACTTGGCCCATCTTCCTGGATAGTTCACTTGCTTGATACAAGCAGTGAAAGACTTTCCACTTATCTTAATTGCTTTATTTGTGTCTTCCATATTCCTGTAATGGCTCTTGATCTTTCAGCCACAGATATTAAATGTGTTGTCTCCTATTATTTCCACAGTTACCAAGTAAGAGCAGTTAGGTAGTAACATTGATTGATAGATATATGCTAGCCTTTCACTTTTAAAAGTTTGAAATTCAGCTTATGCATTAGATTAAAAGTACAAGCACTTTTGGCTGCATTAGCTTAGATCCTGTCTGGCCTCTGTAACAAAGCAACCAAACCAAACTAGTAGTGTAATCAGTTACTCATAGCTGTATTTATAACTGCAGTTCTTCTGCGTAACTTAAGTACAGATAACCTTATTTGTAATTGGAAAAAGTTTACTTTCAGTTAGAGCTGTTGCTTTCTGTTCACATGAGCAACTTTATTTTACACATTCCTATACAGGCTGGCATAGCTTGTAAACCTACGGGATGGCAGAAAAGGCGAGGTGATTCAGAGGTAGCTACAAAAAGCCCTCCAGCAACCTTTATGAAAGTAAATCATGTTTGCTCAGGTAAACATTCAAAAGCTAGAGAATACCGGTATTAATGTTGTCCATATAACCTTAATATGACTGTCTATAGATATGCCTAATTTCCTCTGCCTGAGCAAGGCATGTGTAAGACGGGAATTTTGATTTTAAAACCTGCCTCAAAGATAGGGTTGTTAGGACAATTTTACAGGATTAAAACATTGCATTGCCTTACCCCCATGCCCTTATGTTTGGAGATGCCCGCGTTTTTTTTAAATGAATCATTTCAGAAAAGCCATTCTTCCAGTATCTACGTTTCTGGTCCTGATTGGTGAAAGCTTGGAGATACTTAAAAACAATACAGTATTGGGATTTATAATGGAAAGTGTGTGGCATCCATAGTGATACAATGATCTGGGGTAATTTCTATCAGGAGTTATGGTCACGTGGGTGTTTCTGTGATGGATTTCTTCGAGAGTGAGCAAGTGTTTTCCAGATGTTTGCTCTCTTCTGCTTTCCCTGAGCCACAGATATTTAAGTAAGTGTTCAGTTGTGGTCTGTATGTGGCTACACATGCAATTGCTTCTTTTTTTCTGATTTATTTTTTTTAAAAAAGGAAAAGATGATTTCACTGATTGGTTCAGAGAGCCTCTCCACAAAGAGTTGCAGGAGCTTGACTGAGGGATTGGCAAATTATGGGGTTGTTGACATAGCGGGTGTGGGACATGGGGGAGATCAGAAACATGCTAAGGTGGCTTTTCTGCTGGAAAGATTGTAATGTGGAACAAACCATTCATTTTTACTTCGTGCTCTCACCTGTAACTTTAATTTACGTCTCCAAAGTTTTGATACTGTGCTGCTACTTGAACAGCAGTCTCTCATCTTGCTCATAAGTGCATTTTCCCCAGACCTCAACTTTTCTGCAGGCAATTCAGTACTTCTTACCATTTACCCTGCTCTCTCAGAGAGCGTCTGTGAGCTGTGAAGGCAGAGTGAAACCAATACATTGCTTCCTGCTGATCAAATCTCAGTAAGAATTAATAGACCTTAGAAGAATTTCCCAGCAGACAGCAGTGGAAATTAATTAAGTACCCCTTCTCCACTGGATTAACAAAACATACTGTTTCATTTAGTAAAGAGAACAACTTCTTTGATGTGCAAACTTGGTGCTGCAGCCCTGTCCTTGCTTGGCCCTGCCCCCACCCCGAGCCAGGCACTTGCCCTGACCCTGTCCCTGTCCTGTCCCCATCCCAGGGTCTGACTTCCTGGCTGGGCCCCACGGTGCCTAGAAGTGACTGGGCTGTGGTCAAACCCAGTCACCATCCCCAGCCCAGCTCACCTTTCTAGGGGCTGCAGGATGGTGCTCGTTGGGGAGAGAGGGCACCTCATCACCCCAGTGACCCTCCATCTTTCAGTCTCTCCTGGATGCTCTGGTGCCACCTCCTGGTACATCTCCGCAGCCTCAGGACAAAAGCCCTCCTATATCTGATTTCATTAACACATTTTACTTGAAGGGTAAACTGAGGCTGAATCTCTAAGAAGCACACAATGTTAGCTTCTCAAAACTTCTACATAAAGCTAGTATTCCCTGTGAATTATACTTTCCGTAAAAATGGGCACTAGAGCTGAAAGGCCCCTGAAGGAAGCTTTTCGGCACATACTGAAAACAGCAAGCAGGTGTCAGTTCTGTAGGTGACACTTGCCAGCCCTTGGAAGACAATAAAAATCAAAGCATTTGGCTTTAGGACTTCTTAGAGTCATGAAAACTTCCTAAGAGCTGCACAGGTACACTGACTCAATCCTCATGTCCTTGAGGCCATGGACATCAATACTCTCCTTGATTGTCAATGCCACAGCTGCACCTTCATCTTTTCCAGTTGTCCCTCTGGACAGAAGCCAAGACAGAAAGCAAACTAGAGGAAAAGCATTGACTCCCTTTTACTGGCTTCTCAGCAGAAAACCATGCATGGAAAAATTCCTCTTTCTTGGATTCAGCTAACTCTTTCTAGACAGGTCCAGAGCACAAAATGTCACTTTCATGAGATGTGGAAAGAGGGAAAATGGCTTCTTACTGTGTTTCTACCTTTGTTTCTGGCTCCTACTCATTCTCATCTGGATACAACACAAGGGAACACATAGGTCCTCTGAACGGGCTACCTAGAAAATTCACTCTTGTGCACTGGAAATGAGTATGTCTGCTTTGTCATCCTATTGCTGCTGGGCCAAGGCCAATATAACACCATGGAAATCAGCTGGTATGAAACTGGAGCTACAGTGGATCAACACAGAGAATAAACAGTCCCATCATTATATTTATGCTCAAGGCCCTTGTGCATCAGATGTGCTCCTTGCACTGCAAAGCGACAGCATCACACTTGTAAGTACCAATAAAACACACTCCTTTGCACAGCATGACCTGCTTAGAACAAAAAAATACAGCAAGTCAGTTTTGTGTAAACAGCTTGGTTTTCTTTTTCAGTTCTGTGAGCTTGTAAGTTATTGCTACCAACTCTCTTTGCTCAACAAGAAGGATGTCAAATGCTCTTCTGGCATAAAAAAAAGCAGACTTTGACCACACATTAACCCCATTAGTATGGTGTTAACTTTTGCCTTTAATTCTGCCACAGTGTTAGGGATATTTAAAAGCAGAGCAAAATAAAAGGAAATGTTAAGCACATTCCTCTTTCTCTTGAAAAATGGAACAATAATTTAATGCTAATGTCATGAGATGGCTGAAAGGGTTTCATATCTCTACATCTTGCATAGTATTACTGGAGGTAACCTGGGTAACTTGAAAATGACAATTGAAAAAAGAGACATTTAACAGAGCTTCTGAAAGAAGTTCTGTGTGTGCTTTACTCAGGAAGATGTTTCAGACACATATCGGAAGAGGACTTAAACTACTGCTTCAGTAACACTTCTATTAACTGATGAAAATATAATGTTGATCAAAATAACACAATGAAAAAATATCTTAATTTATTAAATTTCCTGTGTTGTAATTTATGCTGGCGCTTTTCATACAAAGGCATATTTCTCAGTAAATATTTGTTAGAGGAGGAAATCTCCTAAAGAGGTGCAATCTTGGTCTTTGAAGGGCTACGTACACTGCCTCCAGAGGCTTAGTATTTGGCATGATGTAATTTGCAGCTTCAGCTGCAAAAAATGCCTGAGAAAATTAGGGACCATAAATTACTAATTATATAAACCCTAAAACAGCCAAATGATGGTTGCTTCCAGAAGTGAGATTGCTATAACAAAAGCCAATACTCTGATTTCCCAAGACTGCAAGATTGTAGATGGATAAACATGAGTATATAATGAGAGATGTGCTCAGCACTCTCTTAAGGTAAACCTGAGTTTTATTTTTCAATGGTTGCATATATTTACTGAAGGAGAAATGTGGAGTCAGCTGCAATTGCATGGAGAAACCGTTATATCCTACGGGTAGTAAACTTCAAATATGCCCCAGGGGACTTATTGAAAGTTGCCTACAGTTCTGTCATTATCACAGCACTTTGCATTTCTGGTGACTTTTGTCATGGTAAGCAGATTGCAGAGGAGTGAGTGCAGGATGAAAAAATCAAATTACATGAGCATGTTTTATGAGATAGCCACACTTCATCTATTATACTTCCGTAAAGCACAGGAGCAAACACCATTAACTCTTCTCTAGCTCTAGTTATTTGTTCTTCCTGCATTGGTGATACCTAGTTTTGACAGGACTACCACACTGTGTCCATTTGTATGTACCATAAAAATGCAAAAAGTTGTTTATACATGGGATTTTCTCATTTCCCTTAGTAATTGAATGGGCAGAGGATGAGATGGAATTCTTCAAATAACATAGACATGGCCAACACATCCAGTAGAGGGACAGATAAGGCTGTCCAGCTCTGAGACCTTTGCTAAGATGTGAGAGTATTTCCATTGACTACCAAGCTAATCACCTTGCTCATACTTTCTAGTCTGTGCAGAGGGTGTCTTCATGTTGCGGTGTACTGAGGCACAAATGGCTTGTCTCTTCACATACTGCTGAAGGCTAAGCTTCACTGCTTCTCCAGGAAGGGTAAGTAGCCAGCACGTACATACTAAGATTCAAAACTCTTAGACCAATAGACCCTCTTTCATGTTACCAGATTTTCCTTTTTTAAAAAAAAATTGTATGAAGAAAAGCATTTATTTGTGCTTTATATGCACTAGGAGCAGATTATGTTATTTGCATGTTAAAATCAATACAGAGCTTTGCTGTCAACAAATATAAAATGCATTGCTTGGGATTTGTCTGAAGTTTCAGATCACATTTGTTGCAAATTATTTTAAATAACAGGGATGAGAAACGTAATATAATGCAGCACAAGAATTTTAGCATAGATAAACAGAAATAACGGATGTTTCTTTATAGTCACAAAATTTGTTACAGCAGTATAACTTACACTGGAGTAAATGAAATATTAGGCTATATTCTGAATATCATTTTATTATACATTGTAGAGATATTCTGTAACTGATTGTCTGTGTCTCAGAGCTATGATCTAAGAGCCTTAAGAGAAAAAAAGGAAGCATAACGGAGAAAAGGGTGACAAAAATATCTCCACAACTAAACTGCAGTTCATACACAAACATTAAAAGCAAGTATCTCTATATTCCTGATGTTGTCCTCTTCACAGGCACCAGATCAAGTGATGTGATGAATAAGAATTCCCTCTGCTCTTTTTCACTGCCCATGATTGCACAAGGCACTACCAGTCTGAGAGAGGCAGGGCCATCTCACTCTTCAGCTACAGCCATGAAACCGACCTGGCTGAAAGCTGAGAGTGCTTGCTATGTGCTAAACAGCAAACTTCATTGTAGGTCTTTTTTTCAGACTTCTGCTGCAGTTACTTTCAAAGACCAAACATCAAAATCTATCACTTAATATCCAAAGCATCACAAAAGAAATTTAGAAACTAAACCAGTATGTATGATTTATTTTTATTGATTTAGAAATGCAGCTAGTCCAGCCTCTCAGTTCTCTGCAAGTCCCTAGATAGCAAGTGTTTACTATTGGGCAAGCAGTTAATCCCTAATATGGGCAGCTCTCTCAAGGACTAAGGAAAACTTAGTAGTAATTGGATATGGTAAAACCAGTAAATATGGTATAAGTTGCAGCTGCCTCTCCTGAAGTCATTACAGGTGTTTCCTGTTTACTTTCCCTACCTTTCCTGTTACTTCCTTGCATTTAGAGGAAGTATAAGTAAATATTATTTAGGATTCATATAGCAAATAAAAGTCGTTGTTAAACCCTCAAGATAAATACATGTTCTAGAAATAAGCTTCCAGATAAAAGCAGACAGTTCACACATACCTTCTATATGATTATTTAACCTTTTTTTTTCTCTGTAAGCTTAATATTTTGTTCTATTTTGCCTCCCATAAATTATTGAGAAGCAAACCATAAAAAAGTGACAAGAGGTGTCCAGTCTCCTACTAAGCGACTGAGGAAATCATTGCAGGTTGTTTGAATTAGGTCCCAAGCCCTGATTTTGTAATCATACTGGGAAGCATATCTTTGTTCTCTTCATTAATGTGAGTAATTAGTGATGAATAGGAATCTGCAGCCTCAAAGAAAGCAGTGCAGAGGGCTATCATTTTCAGGTTAGGCTCCCCTCAATGCAAACAGAAATATAGATTAATGCAGTCTCACTTCTGATTCTCCTCTGCCCTCTATTCAACTAGCACTTTTTATATGACCAGACTGAATCCGCAGCTTTGTTGGCTAGTTGCAAGTATGACCATTCTGAGGCAAAAAGTTAATTACACTGAATGTATGTCAATCTCCTCACAATAAATGTGACACAACCTGCTGCTGGTAGCCCTGTGTACTCTGACATAGAGTCTCTCCTGGTCCTAGGATGTCTCAGGGAGCCCCAGGCTGTGATATGGTACAATGTGCTGTCATCAACATGTTTATGCCTTCACAACAGGACACTGCTTAGCAGGGATGTTGCTGATTCTTCAACTCAATGTGCCCTAAATCACATGTAGGTCCATTCTCCTCCAAAATACCAATGTAAGAACATAAACTATAAATAAATGCAATGCAATAAGTGGAAAGCAGCATTTGCATTCTCTATAATTTTTTTCTTTTCTGCTCTCTTGTTGGTTCTTACCTGCTACTCCCTTTTCTCTCTCTACTCCCATGCTCTTGTGTCTCTGTCTTCTGTCTTTTCTCCCTCAAAGATGCCCATTTTATATGAAATACTACTGTAAAAAGTGTTGGGCCATAAAAATAATTCAGGGAAACTTGGTACTAGCATGTGGATCAATTTCCAGGGAGCCATGTTTATATGACAAAACTGAACAGGAGTCAATCTACTAATATAAAAAAGACGCTCACAGCCATCAAAGAAAATCTGAGAAGACATTTTAGAGAGCTGAAAAAGAAATAATAACAACTTGGTTTCCTTAACTAGAGGAGATTCCACAAATGGAGAGACCACATGCAAGAGGTAGAGAAGAAGGGAAAGAATCTGAAAAATTTGGGCCTCAGCTGAAAGAATTCTCCAGAAATTGAGGAAACAGAGGCATGGGAATGCATGGAGAACCTACATTATTTTATCTACATTTATTGTCTGTCTCTCATGGTACTAAAAGAAAGAACAAATAGTCTAGGCTGTCTTCTGAAAGGCCTTTGTATTATGAGGTTTAAGTGCCATGTAGCGGCAGGGAGGCTAAAATAAACTTACAGTGCTCATGTGACTGGAGAATTGGGAAAGAGAATACTAGGTGTAGCACTGCTTCATGAAACTCAGCTCATGCTAAGTACCTGTACCAAGAAACTGCACATTGGAGAAGGCAAGGAAAGAGTAGGCTGGACTGCATCCAAATCAAAGACAGCTTTGAAGTGCATTGGTCCAGTATGTGAAACTAAACAACAGACATCTAGACTCTCTTTGTTTCTTTCTTGCCTTCCATAACCAGCCTTGTCTACCTTGAGGGAGAAACGAGTTAGTTATTCACCATTTATGGACTTTTCCTTGGCTGGATCTCATACGCCTGGGTTTACAGACATGTAAATGGGTATGATACCGTCACTGAGCTGCTTTGCCCCATGCTTGCTAACTGGAGTCTATAGTGAAACTCAGTAGAAGTTTAGAGTGGCTGAGATGCATTCAGATCCAGTCATTGTGTGAGTGGCTGCTGGCCTGAGTACAGCCAGAAGCAATAAAAATAGGCGAGAGCCTACAGGTTAGTCAAAAGGTACTCAAAAACTGGGACTCTCTGTGGGATTGTTTAGCACTTTGAGTAAACTTCTAGTTAGAAGTTGCTTTAACCTTTAATGTTATTGAAAATATAGTGAAAAAATCTTTGTCCCACATTCTTCTTTCCAGTTCTCTTTCTGTAGATTTCTTTCCAAGAATCTCTTACCACAAAAAAATATCTGGTTTTTCTGCTGATATTCTGTGTATTTCCAACTTTTTAAATCCAATTCTGACCAAGTGCCTTTTTTTACCAAAGCGAACCGCAGTCTTCATGCACACAGCTTCACAGAGTCTCAACTGACATTAGACTCTCTCAGATTTGTCTACATGCAGGATGGAAAGCCAAAGTCTTTAACCTTGAGTCATCTTGCATGAATGGAAGGGTTGTGCTTCTGACTTTTTCTTCATTAGCAGTAGGCCAAGTTGAACTAGCTGTTCAAAACCAGGAATGCCTTTGTTCAGTTTTTATGATTACAGCTATTTAACACTTCATGGTTTTTTCTGCCAGTTTCATCTCCATATGATCACACTTCATGCCAACATGAGATGCTTTGTTAGGAATGACTTATTTTGCCAATGACCTGGATGAAGGTATTGAGTACACACTTAGCAAGTTTGTGGATGACACTCAGCTAAGTGGAAGTGTCGATGTGCTGGAGGGTAGGGAGGCTCTGCAAAGGGATCTAAACAGGCTGGACCACTGGGCTGAGACCAATGGCATGAGGTTTAACAATGCCGAGTCCTGCATTTGGGGCACAACAACCCTATGCTGTGCTACAGACTAGGAGAAATCTGGCTGAAGAGTTGTTTGGAGGAGAAGGACCTGGGGGTGTTGGTTGACAGCCGAATGAACATGAGCCAGCAGTGTGCCCAGGTGGCCAAGAAAGCCAATGGCATCTTGGCTTGTATCAGAAATGGTGTGACCAGCAGGTCCAGGGAGGTTATTCTCCCTCTGTACTCGGCACTGGTGAGACCGCTCCTTGAATCCTGTGTTCAGTTCTGGGCCCCTCACCATAAGAAGGATGTTGAGGCTCTAGNTGAGGTGCCAAGGGACATAGTTTAGGGATTGATAGGAATGGTTGGACTTGATGATCCAGGAGGTCCTTTCCACACTACTTCCATAATTCTTGTCTATTTAATGACCACTGTTGTACTTCCTGTCTTTAAGCACTTTCTTGTCATTAATATTATCTTGATAATCATTAGATTATTAATATGTTATGACCATTGCTTAATATGATTTCCTTGTTCTTGCTTCTATACATTATCTGCGGTCAGATACTTGACGTAAGCTTTTTGCATCATGGAGTGATTTTTTTTGCCTGCTTTTTTGACATTTAAACCTAGAAGAATCATTTTTAATACACCTAGAAATAGCAATTAGTTACAACATGAGCAGCAGTTTTGTTTTTCACTCTTAAAGCAGTAGCTGAAACTAACTGATGTGGCTAGTATTAAACTGTCCTGGTGCCTGTTGGAAGCTCAAGTGAAGAGGTCCCAATGCCAAGTAATATTTGATATCGATTATAGAACACTAGAGAGTTTTCTATTTGGACTAATGAGAAGATCTTGGCAATATTTTTCAATTTCTGAGGCATCTTGATTTTTTTTTTTATTTGCTGGCCATCACTTTATTTTCTCTCTGACAATACTTGTTCTTTATTCCTGGAACATAGCCACATCCAAAATTTTGATACAAAGTTTGTTCCCACCTTTAATTCTTAAATACTTTGGTATTTTACTAATCAGTAAGGTACACAACAAACCTGATTCTTGGTTATGCTAAGGTTGTTTTTCTTCTTTTCAGCCACTCTAAATGATCTTAAACTTTATGGAAACAGTCCCTTGAGAATAACTCCTGCATGAAAATCCCTGTAAACAGTACAAGAGTTCTAACTCCCTGGCCCTGCTGTCAGGGGGAAATACAAAGACAGGAATTTGTTGTGCTGTACAAGTTCTTCCCTTTGCATGACTGTTAGTAGGTCACAGGAATCAGTGCCCTTGGGTGCCTCAAATTCATGGCACAGGCATACCCAGTTGAATGCAGAAAGTACAAATATTTCACACACTGAGAAACACACACATGTTGCCATTAGGTTCCAAGTTAGCTGCTACAAACAGTCCTTATTGTTATGTTTTTTTAAAAAAGCTGTCGTCGTATGATAATTTTCATATGCCTGAAACTGTCAACACAGAGGTACTCTTTTTTATATGCTGAAAACGTGAAAAGACCTACATTTGTTTCTCACATTGGCTTGGTGGGTGTAAAGCATCCAAGTCATTCAGAGTGCGTTCAGTACACCACTGTCTTCTAATAGGCAATCGTAGTCCTTAATGTTTAATGAAAAATGAAAGATATAATTTAAGGTATGCTCAAGAGGAGTTTTTGCAACTGTAGCTCATTTAAGAATTATGCATTTATTGTATGTTGATTTTAAACTCTTTAATTTTGAGCAGGACTATTCATGAATGATTGTGGTGATAGGACAAGGGGGAACAGGTATAAACTGGAGAAGGGTAGATTTAGACTAGGAATTAGGAAGAATTTCTTCACCATGAGAGTGGTGAGACACTGGCACAGGTTGCCTGGGGAAGCTGTGGCTGCCCCATCCCTGGAGGTGTTCAAGGCCAGGTTGGATGAGTCTTGGGCAGCCTGATCTAGTGGGAGGTGTCCCTGCCCATGGCAGTGGGGGTAGAACTAGATGATCTTTAAGGTCCCTTCCAACCCAAACTATTCTATGATTCTAAACTCTTCTGCCAGGCTTTACAATTTGTTTGGCTATCATGTTTTGCCAGCAAATCTGGCTTAAAAGACCATAACCCTACTGAAAATATCTACAAATTTAACAAATTTGAAACAGAAATTTTTCTTGGCTGCTCAATCATATTCTCTTTGGTCCTATTTGGATTCTTTTTGAGCTGAGAATAGTACTGTCATGCATCCAAATACCATGATGGTAGGTGTTACACAAGACTTTTGTATTAAAATAACCAACACGCACAGTCAAAGGTAGAAAAATAGTGTATAATGTTTATATACTTTGGCCAATGATCATGGGAAAATTTCTAATGAAAAATTATATGGTTTCTAAGATCAGTTGAAAACAGGGCTAGGAAGTTAGAAATTGAGGGCTTTTTTTGTTTAAAATTTTGCCTAAAGAATGGGTCAAGCTGTCAAGACAGAACTTACAATGTGTGGAAAGACAAGTCAGCATCTCTGAGATTGAAACCTGTTGGTCCATAGGACTGACATATTTGAGAACAGTATTATTCTATCCCCCCCAATAGTAATTAATAGTACACATAAAACAAGCAGAAAAAATTAAAAGCCTGTTTTTCTTAATGTATGTTGCCCCTCCTCGAGTCTCACCGAACTACACTTGAAGACTGCGAGAGGACAGAATCACAAATTCCTGAACAAATTCTCCTTTGTTCTGTGAGGTACCTGGTGCAGGGGATCCTGCTGTCAGAAGACAGATTAACAATTTTGAACAGTAGCAGAATGCATATGCACTAGAGGCAAACTATGATTGCAAAGCCAACCTTGATTGTGTCATTTTCCAACTTTTGAGTACTTTACTTTGCAGGTTCAATTTTAATTATAGTGAAATTATATAATTTGGATGTGTTATTTCTTAGGAATATTTTAAGGTAAGTTTAAAATTAATTATAATTGGTATATGTGATGTACATGTGCAAAAAAAGAAAAGGGTTTAACTTCTTTAATAGTTATTGCTCAAATGTAGCAGAAGAGAGTTTTAGAGAAAAAAAAAGACGCTTCTGAAGCTTGAGGGCTTTTCGTTAGCGGTATATCAAAGCCTTGCAGCAAACAGTGAAGCTGTGAGAAATTTGTAATGGAAAAATCACAAGACTCCTTTGTCATGAAGAGTATTAACTACTAAGAGAGGATAGCAGTTTCTCTATAATAGTGCTGTGAAAGATTCTTCTTGTTGCTTGAAATAAAGAATAGCAGCCTGGTACGCATATTACAATAATGAAAAAATTACTGAAAGCGTCTAAAAGTCAGGTTGTCAGTTGTGATGGGAGAGGGAAGCCCCCAGAAGGTCTTGTGGCAGCCCTCCATGACTCCTTGATATGCGTATCAGAGCCTTAACTTGCTGGATCACCAGGCAAGGGCAGATTTAAAGCCAGTTCAGAAAACACTACGAGGCACAGCCAAATTAGCAAAAGCATGCAGTGGTGATTTTCTGCCAGCACGTGTCACTGGTATCCTAGACAGCTCACTGCTTGTCTGCCTGTGCATACCAGGGCACCATCGCTGCCACACAGCAGGAATATTTTGGGGCAGTTCACTCAGAGCCAGCTTTCCATTTCCAAGGTCAACTGGTGACCCAGGAAACAGCTTCATAAAAAGTACCATGCCACTGGCAGGCCAAAGTGCCAGGAATCTTGGCGTTGCAAGTACCATGTGCTATTTTTGCCCCTCCCTTGAGCAACAGAAATAGTAGCAACAGCATGTATCCATGCCTGGAAGGATCAGGAAATTGATGTGGCTGTGTGGTGGCTTGGCATCAGCTTTCTGATGGACCACGTAGGGCAGGCAGGAGACAAGACAGACAATGGGAAGCATGGACCAACAAAATAGTTGCAGCACAAAAAGCTGTGTTCTGTAGGAACTTCTCCAAGGCAAGGAAGGAAAATATTAAGCTTTTTTTCCCCATTGGAGCTGGTGTGTATATGTGTCCAATACAGATTATTTTGGCCTGGGGCTTTGTTTTGGCTAGACTACAACGGCATCTGCTGTAATTGCTGCATGCAGACATAATGGGCAAAGTCTGATGCCAGTGTCCAGAAAGAAAGGGATGCTACATGACTGTGGAACATGCATTGAAGGGCAGGAAAGAGCTTTTGGTGAAAAAAGGGTGAGTATGGAAGGGTGAAAAAGCTTGAGACCTTATTGTGGCTATGCTGATACAAAGAGGTAGCATGCCAGTGTCTTTTCAGCACTCCAGTCCTGCTAGGACGAGTTGCTACTAGGTAAGTCCTTTATTTTATTGCATTTTATGTAGGGTAGTAGAAATCCTGGCTTAGGGACACCACAGCTTTCATGAAGCTGTCAACACTTAATGCCATTTACCTCCTCTATGTTGGACTGTGAATTGCTGCCAGTGGAGAACTTGCAAGTATTTGGGTTTGTATCCTTTGCTTTAAGTGATAAGTTGTCTGCAGGCTAGGGATATGTCTGCTATGTCTCACATCACTGCAGCTAGACCTAGCAGAGGTCACCTGTACGATTTCTGCTTGAGTAATTAAATTTTTTAAGGAATCTCGTATGTGGATTTTTCCCATAAATATTAAAGCCTAGAAAAAAAGATAAATGAGAACTGCGTCAAATCAACTGCTCCCATCGAAGATCAATTAGCTCACCAATCCTGACCAGAAGATCAAAGATACAGGTGTAGACTATTAATAGGGACATAAGTATATTAATCTTGCTGAAACAAGGCAGACACTATTTCTTCAAGATTTACAAAACAGAGCAGCCTAATTATCAACTTTCTGAAGCCTAAATGTCTGCAAGTCCTAAACTTACAATGTGAAAGTAGTGTGCAAAAAATTGTGTTGTATGAATATCAGTGTTTGTATGTCTTGTTTCTGATCTAAATAACATTTAACCATAAAGCAGGGCAATACCAATGAGGACTAGGGAGAATGTAATTCTGGAACCATGATGGATTTTGTCCTCATGATACTAGTGGTAAGGAGACAATGTGAAATACCAACCTCTGCTTTACATGTCATGCTTTGTAGATAGCCTGAGATTTTATAAAAGAGTTAGTGACCTGGCAAGCTTTCAAGAAAGAGTTAAGAGCTATTTTTGTATGCCACGTAGCCAGAAGAGGACTTTAAAAATGCATTGATTTTTCTCAAGAGTTAAGAAAAATGAAAGGAGGAAAGAAAATTCCTGCCTAGGCGGACAGGTGAGTGTCTTTTTCGTTGCTTCTGCTCAGTTGTCTGGATTGTTGACAGGTTTTGTTTGCTTCATGGTCATTTTCCTCTAAAGTTTTTTGTAGATCTAAAATTATTAACTTCTAGTCAAACTATACCTTTTAAAAAAATTTAAATGAAAATATTACAATTGCATTCCTGATGCTGTTACCAAATAACCCCCAAAAAACTACAAAAGACCCCAAACCAAAACCAAAGGGCAAATTGTATTAAAAAATAGATAGAGGAAGCAGTAGTGATCCCTATAACTAGTTACAGTGGTTATAATAAGGATATATTTCTAACCATGTATGCATGCAGTTAGCTTTTCCCCAGTCTAGAGGAGATGCAGGCTTAGAATCCTTTTCAAAAAGGTAGTAGAACTAGGAACTTCTGTGCAGGAGTTTCTAACTAGGAGAAGATAAGTCTTTAATGTCCAAAACATTCAATTTTACATGCTGATCGGATAATTTTTGGTCAACTATTCATTCTTTATCTTGGCTTTTATATTACTCAAGTGGGATCACATGCTAAAATTTTAGCCCACTATGACTGAATCTCCACTGATTGTCCAGATCTGGGACCTGACCTGAGCAAGCTGAACCCCCCAATAGCCTGTGCACCTTCTAGAATTTCCCTCTTACAGGCATCAGGCTGTGGGCACAGAGTTGTGTGGCAAACACTTAATATTTCCCTGCAATACTTGGAACATGGCTATAATGTCTGCCTGGAGCTTGGAAGTATTTGAGTTCCACTAGGCTCTCTGAGCCTATTCCTGCACCTAATCTGAGACCCGAACCTTGTAGGCACCAGGAGGTGATAACACTGCCTGATCTAAACTGGAGAGCTAAGCCCTTGATCATGCCTCTTCTCTACAGACTCTGGGACACTCTTGCCTCTTTACGTGACTCATAACAAGACTTCAAGGACCCAGCAGCAGGACCTCTTGTTTCCAGTGTTAATGTGGGGACAGGCCTCCGAGTGCCTTCCCAGCACTGATGTGTAATGGGGAGCAGGGAAAGTGGGGAAACAGTAGAGAAAGAAGGTCACATCCTCCTCAGCTGTCCTGCTAAATCCACACCTGAGTTTCATTACATTATTGTCATACAGCTGACATCTAATTATGTAAGCTCACAGAAGACTTGGACTTTTGAACTGAAGAGCAAAGGTGAAATCTTGCCACTAAATCAAGATGGCAGAGGAAACATCTGGTCCATGGTTGGTCCCTTCTCCTTGTCCCTATTTATTAGAAAACAAGAACTGATTTGGGGGAATGACTATATTTGCTTTTATTTTCTCTGTGTTTGCTACTTGGAATAAGTTAGATCTCTCACCATCTCCCACTCCTTAAAAAAACAGGAAACCATTATACACAGGTTTCTATTTAGGTAGCTGGTCCTATGATTTTTTTTTACCTCAGGAAGTATTTTAAGCTGTAGTCTCTAATATTGTCTTCTCTTGAACTATACTACCATCCTCCCTTACAAGTCCTCTAGGATTTAGTAAGTTTTCATCCTCAATCCATATTCCATTGTGATTGCTTTTGGCTCAGATCCTGCACTAACGTGGTCAAGAAATGCAAACATGATAAGAAAAAAATTGCATAGGTGAGCTAAAAAATCCTTTTTGGGTAATTTGTATGCTCTTTCCAGCTAACTGCAATAGCATCAAATCTAAGTGATAAGGATACTGCTACATTTGCTTTAATTAATGTCAGCTTTACAGTTATAAATCATTATTAATTCCTACAGTAGCTTTTCAAAATGGCCTAAATTATTTTGGCCATTGCCGCAATATGGAAATTCTCCCACTCATGGACCTTTGCTTGTTCTTCTTCCTTGTGTCCTGATGTTTTCCCTGTCAAGTTGAGCTTCCATCTGGCCTGAATGTACACACAAATTTAATCTTACTTCTTGAACAATGACCTAACTCCCCTTCTGCCTATGCCTAGCCTCTTTCTAATTCCAAAGGTAAATGAGATGTTGAAAGTTGTTGTAGCACTGCCTTTCAAGAGACAATGTCATTGATCAGCAATTGTCTTCTGATATTAGTGCATTATTGGAATTCAAGAATACTACTGATATCTATGGAGAAAGGCTGAGCACATCATGAATACAATTATATAGCTTAAGCTATTCTTTTAAAATTAAATACAGGTACTGACTTCACTGGGACTTTCTGCTTCTAGAAGTATTAATGAAGGTGAATAAAATATTCAAATTACCTAACAGCTCATATATTTTACTAGGCGTCTACTTTCCAGTGACTATTTTTCAGGCCTTTCTTTAATTCCATTTGGAAACTTGGACTAGTTTGTCTTTGCTGTTTTATATGTATTGACAAAATTCACTTCTGCTGGAGGGAATGCATTCTTTAGGAAGGCTGCAATTCTCTTATGGTTTCAATTTTGACTTCTATTTCTACACTTCCCTTAGTTAACATTATTCAGCTGCCCTGTTTGCTATGTCATTTGTATGCAGACGATATTCGGATATCCTCTCAGTCCCTGCAGAGCCTACAAAGAAGTTTGATGTTTTGTGTAATTGCTTCTGTGATATTTAATCATGGGTAACTTCAAATTTTGTTAAACTTAACACAGACAAAACTGAGTTGCTATTGATTAGTTCACTGGTGCAGAGGTCTCAGGTGTCATCTTTGGAAGTTTCCATTTGTGGTAGTTCTTTTATCCTTCAGATAATGCTTGTGACCTTGGGGTCATAGTGGATTCAATGCTTTCTTTTGAAGCCCACATCAATCATGTAATTAAAGTGTCTTACTACTGTCTTTGGAATCTAGCTGGGATGAGACTTATGCTACTTGTAGCCCGCTTACTAAAACTTTAATCTATATTTTGTTTATCTGACTTGACTACTGCAGCTTTTTGGTGTGACCCCCTCTGTTTGCATCAGGGATACAATCTAGCTGTTTAGTAATATGAACTGCAACACTCATGAATTAACGTTCATTGGCTTCTGTTCTAAGTAAAGGATTTATTAAAAAAACATATTTAGACACTGGATATCACATTGGGCTGGGGGCTTTTAATGATATTTCATTTAGGAGGTTACTCTTTCCCGACAGACCAGTAGAATATTTACATGAATCATGTCAATTTGCTCTGTTATTTTTCAACCCGTTTCTGAATGTGAATGGCTTTAAAGCATTAGAATTTCAAGATCGCTGTCACTTCATATTATTAATTGCTATATATTTGGCAAGTTGCAGCAGCATTGGTTATGATTCCATTACAATCTTGGTTTTACTTACTTGTCACTTTGGGAGATAATGTTTTCCAGAACAGTGTCTACTAAAGGATGACTTGTTTCAGCTTCAGTAGAATTTATTTGGAACGATCCTTTTTTTTGTCAATACAATGTTATAGGCCACATTCTGCTCTCACTTATGTCCACAGAGCTCAGTGGGATTGTTAAGAATTAATGGAAACCTTGCCCACAAAAGACTTTTAAACAATCCAGATAAACCAATACAAGCATGTATGTACATACTCACTTAAGTTAAAAATTTGTTTATCTTTATTTAGTTCAGGCTGGTTCCTGGTACTCTTAAGCCACGCTGGAAAAAAATGAAAATAAAAAGTGATGCAACTTGTTACCCTAGTATAAAAATCATGCTCTATATTTATATTTCTGCAAGTTTAGTGTGTAAACATAGCTTTACAGCAGGCTACTGTTAAGAATACCTAAATATGGTTTATACCTCTTCAAAAAGGTGAAACACTTGAGGTGAATTATTCTCTGACAGAAAGTGAATAAAAAATTATAATCCAAGGAGAAGTAAGACAACTGTTAGCTATGTCTGAATTGATTGCCCCTAAAATCTCTTGAAAGGGAGAGTAATATGGAACACCAAGTGAATTACCCACCCTGTGCACAACAGGGTGTAGAAGCAATGCACCTCTGCTAAAAGTCACTCTTGAGGCTACAGGAGACAGGAAGCTGCCTAGCATTCAAATACAACAAAAACAACAATGGTACAAACATTTGTATTTTTCAGTTAGCTTCCATAAATAAATGCTTGAAACTGTTCATTAGTATTGCCACGCAAGTGTCAGTGTTTATAGGGCACCCAAATGGGTGAATTTCACTGCTACAGGGAAGATTAATTTACACAAAATTAAGTGGAGTAGTCTACTATCTACCTTTGCTATGATGCTTTTCCTCTACATGCCAAACTGTAATCAAAAGCTGTATAGGGTAACCTAGATATGAAAATCAGATGTATGAGAAAAACTTAATGTTTTATTTATAGTAAGAGCATTAATATACTGCACACTATGCACTATGTGCAAGGCTGGTCTAATGGCACTCCAGAGCAGTTTGCTCCTAGCTGAAATGTGAGCTTTCATCTCTGACGAAGTCGTACTGGAAGACTACGGCTTTCTCTGAAGCTGGATGCTCTTTCTGAATCATTACAAAAGTGTCTGGCAGTCCCTGCAAGTGTTATTTGCTGCAATGAGAAGATAACTTAACCTACTCTCTAATTAGAGAAAATACACTGGCTCAAGCAAAGGAAATATCTAAAGCTTTGGCTAGTCCTCTAAAATAGATCCCAACAGTGAATAGATTTAATTTCCAGCACCTGAACAACACTGCCTGCTTTTGGTATGTCTATCTGAAGTCTCTGGATACTACTGGACTTAGAGAAAAGAAGAGGCATCCTCAAAGTCTGAGGAATAAAGGAAATCTGAAATTATGCAAGGAACTTTTCAGACAAGAACTTTCATGGGAAGGTTAGTCTATATAGAAATGCAGTTTTTGCATCAAAGATGCAAAGCCTCATTTAAAACCTGCCTAAGCAACCATTCTTTTTGAATCCACCCACAACTGAAACTAATTGATTTTAATTGGTCACACATTTGCTCTAAGGTATATAACAGAAGAGCAAGAATTGTTGCAAAACATTTTCTAAAGATGTTACTTCAGGAAGTATTGCGAAGTCAGTTTCTTTATTTCCCACCTAGGCTCAAAAATTTTGTGGAATCCGTCATGAAAACAAGAGAAGTCATTGCAAACTTTTCCCACCACATGATATAAGAGTCAAACACAAAAATAAGGGGTGTGTAACATGAAGAATTATTTGCTCTACCTTATGATGCTTTTTTGCCGGCAGTGGAAGTTCAAAGAGAATTACATTATCTCTAATATGGACATGAGTAATAGATGACAGAATGTACTGAGACTTATATAGGCAGATTTATGAGGCATGTCAGAAAACAGTGGTCCACCAAGTTTTTTAAAGCCATATAATCTGAGCAAGTCTGCAGCAAGGACTACAGCATTCATTGCCCTTCCTGCAGCATAACTCTCTCAAGCTTGCAAAGATGAATGTAGCACCACTGCCTCCTACCCAGAAGAAACTTGGAGCTACTCAGTAGTCTCAAAGGCTCCAACAGCTATATGAAAGCTAGTGAGAAATCAGTAAAAGCTTTTTGAAGCAAAAGTCTCTCTGTTGTATGTCTGCTTGGGTTGGTTGGCTGTATGGTGAAACAGAGCTCTGCGTAACTACAGACTTCATTGTAATAGATTCCTAAGTTGGTTTGCTTGGCATTTAGTCTGTTGGCACTTGGATATTTATATCCTATAGTTAGTAAAAAAAAGGTTGTGTGACTCCGGAAAAATATACCCCAGGAAAGTATGAGAAAACTTCAGCATCCCTGAGGAGACATGTAATGTTAAGCTGCTGTATAATGAAGAGAGGTGGAACTGGTAGTGGAGTTACCATGCAGTAAAATATTCAGAACTCATAATGTTTCATGGGGCCAATGAACTCTTTTCTATGGCAGAGCAATAAATATTTAGACATTGTATTGCCCAAAGACCTCTATCAGAAGGGACTGAGAGGGAGCTGATTTTGCAGAAAAGACAAAGGTTCAATACTTCTCTTGCATATACGACAGAAAGATACAGACAGGTAGAGAGGAAGAGCTTGTTCTTATCACACTTAAAGAAACTCACATATTGGAGAATTTGCAGAGAATTTGGTAGCTAGAGGTATTGCTGGAGTGTTGCTTTCCCTCCTCCTTTTTCCTCACAGTGTTTAGAATCAAATCATAGGTGATCTTTGAATTAACACGGTTAACAAATTGTACTTTTTGATGGAGAGAAAATTGATTGCAATTGAGGTCTTTTCCTGAAGAATTGGGGTTATCTGAGTAACCACTTAACCCTTAAGGACAGAAGAGAAAGAATCACAACCCTCTTGAGCACAGAACATTAACTTTCCCAACTTCCACAAATGCCCATTGACATAGTTCCTTCTTAGAAGAACATAATTGGTTGAGAAAAAGAACAGAATCAAAGACTGCGGGGAAATCATTCTCTCCCACATAGAATGCGTTAAAGGTATTTTCCAAAAGTACAAGCCTCGTATACTTAAATGTAACACCCACATCATTTATTCATCAGACACCACATGAAAGAAATAAGTTTCAACTTGATTTTCTACTTTGGGGAGTTTAGGATATCTCCCTAAGACAACAAAGCAGCCCAACTATAGTCATAAGTCAGACAACTGAGGCTTGTAGATTCACAGAGTGTCACAAACAACACACCACCCATTGCAGGCATGAGCAGAGAAATTATTTGCATGCCTAGCAATTCTCAAATACCTACAGTTATTAATGAGATTAAGAGGTACAGAATTCATCTAAGAAGATTTATTCACAATTTACAGAGACAGAAATGAGGCGTCGTTGTCTTGAGCAAGACTTGAAAAAATCAGTCTCATTTTGTAGTCATTGGTAGTTGTTTTCCACTCTGGGCCAGGCAAGATATAAAGATGTCTGGGAACTTCCAAACAAAATTGGTTTTAGTTTCCTGTTCCATTAAGTATGTCAAATTGTCAATAGAAGAATGTTTTGCAGAAATATATGAATTCAGATGAACCTCTGCTAAAAAATGGAGGCCACTTTGCTTCCTGCAACAGGCTACCCAGGGAGGCGGTTGATTCACCTTCCCTGGAGGTGTTTAAGGCATGGGTGGACAAGGTGCTGAGGGGCATGGTTTAGTGTTTGATAGGAACAGTTGGACTCGATGATCCCATGGGTCTTTTCCAACCTGATTGTTCTATGATTCTATGAAATGAGATGTCTAGGTCTGAGATTTCTGGAGCAGTCCCTTTGTATTAGACTGCTACAGACTAGGCAGCTTACAAAGTTTTAAGGTTCCTGCAGCATGTTTGGAAGCCCAGAATCATAGAATATCCAGGTTGGAAGAGACTCACCGGATCATTGAGTCCAACCATTCATATCAAATACTAAACCATGCCCCTCAGCATGTCATCCACCCGGTCTTTAAACACCTCCAGGGAGGTTGACTCAACTACCTCCCTGGGCAGCCTGTTCCAGTGCCTAATGACTCTTTCTCTGAAAAATTTTTTACTAATATTCAGCCTAAACCTCCTCTGGCAGAGCCTGAGGCCATTTCCTCTTGTCCTGTCCCCAGACTGTAGTAGTTTTTCAATACCTCAATTCTCCTGTTTCTAGAAGGTTGGAGACATTTAGCTAACCTCTAGAAGACTGAAAATGCTCAGCATAAACTTGAAAGGCTTCTGGTCTTTCAGGAGCAGATCAGTAAGAAAAAGGGAAAACAATTGTTAGAAAATATTCATTTACCTAGATAGGAAATATATGCTTTAGTTTTTCTGCAAGAGAGTTCAGTATGTGTACCTTTTTTCCAAAAATCTCCAAACAGAACTATTGAAATATTGAAAATGCTTGGCAGAACAAAATAGTTCTAATTATACCTGCTCTTCCCTGTTGCCTCTCAATCGTTAATAGATCTTGCCTCCCCTGTCATCTTTCTCTATGCAATGACTGTCTTCAGAAAGTACTGGACAAAATGCTGCACACCAAAATTGTAAAGCAGAGTCACTTGGAATTCCTACTTCACTTCTCAAGTGGGCATGACACTGGTGCGAATGATGGAGCTGAGAGGCCAGAGATGACCCAGGGTTGCACGGAGAATGCTGCTGTTGAGACTTGAAGAACTGAAGACAAAAGCAGAGAAGCCCTGTTAGCTTCTCTAGTTGCTGTCAGCCTTCCCTGTTTCTAGTTGAGAGACTCACCATGAGGTAACTCTCAGATTTGGGCAGGGAAAAAAAGGGACACATTGAAACCAGTGATTGTTCTTGAAAATGACCAGAGTTTAAAAATGCCTAAAGAAATAGCCAGGCAGACCCCAATTTCAGGGCTGTGACGGGTGCAGCACCTGGCAGAACTATAGGAGGAGGGTCTGGCCATCACTATGGGTGGCCTAGGATTGCTTGAGATGGTACAAAACAGAGGTCAACTCCAGTATTTGGGCCTTTAATTAGATGTGTATGAGCATTTATCACTGTGTGGAAAACATTATGCACATTTCTTCCTGGCAAGATGCTATCCTTTTCTGAGGTGTAAGAGAGAAGCTTTCAGCTGGGAAGGTTTATTGATACGCAAGTGTAATTCAATGGAGAATTGTAAATTGAAGTCTCCTCCAAAACACTTCTTAAAAACCTGAGTCATTAAAGGCTGAATCACAATATTCCTGTCAGCAAGATATCTTCTCTAACATCATCCTCTATTTACTGTACATTACCTCATGGTCCTGGTCAAACTGTACATCTTTTAAACAAACATGAAGAATCTTAGTCATTAGGATATGTTTGACATGATGTGAGCTTTACATTCTGATGCTAGTTAGAAAACAACAATCCCATTTCAAGGATTTACTTAGACTTGGTCTGCACACAAAAGAAGAATTTCCTAACAAGCAGGTCAAATAATAAGCATTGTTTTCTGTGTTTCACATTTCACTTATTTGCTAAAGCTCTTGGCTGTCTGTTACAAGGGCAATTCTAAAAGTCAAAAGGTTACCGAATAAAGCATCACTCTTAAAAATTCATCATTTATCTGTCGAACAGTGACCTCATGGTGACTCTC